>RPOG01003288.1:0-67504 GCA_008086565.1 Thalassoma bifasciatum
ATGTTCAGGCTCTCAGAGTTTTTATTGTGTGTTCTCAGGCAGAAATCATGTCTGCCTTAAAAATGGCTTGTACAGACTCCGAGGCGCTTTAGCTGTTGTATTCACATGCAGCATCGCGAGATCCGGGCTTCCTTCTAACAAGAGTAAGAGGTGACGTTTCTGTGGCATCCTTGAGGAGGCTGTCTGTGGCTGTTGCTTTGAGCTCCCCTCGAGCAGATACACAGATCCTTAGCAGAAACAGTCTGGCTCAGTGTTTAATGGTACACCAATACCAGGTTCAGTGTGATACAGAGGCTCCTGTCTGCGCTCCTTCCTCCAAGCTATTGAGCACTGTTACCGGGCCATCTGTGACTAAGTGCTGTGCAGTTACCCCACTTTTGAAGCATTACCCCCCAGCACATCTATGATCTTAATGAAGCCACAAGCTTTTTACTGTCAATCAATAATTGAACAGCCACTGAAGGAGCTCTTCCACAGCTATTTGAAGGGGCACTAAGGTGGCTGAGTTTACCCAGCAAGTTAAAATGCACGCCAGAATGCTTTGCCAGGTTGAATACAGCTGCTCAAGGGATGCTGACGCAAGTCTACCCAGGCTTTATTCTGCAGGCTGTGAGTTTTTTTTATCCTTTCCCTGCATGGGTATTGAGCCTACTGTACGAAACCCGTTAAGAGCAGCAGCAGACATACAAACACGCAGTAAATGGTCTCAGCCGTTTCTATCCGATCCTCATTTTCACCTCATTCGCACCTATAGGGTCACATCTGACTACTATTAACAACAGGTCTTAGCCCAGCATCGCACTCCTCGAGCTGTAACACCTTCAAGCAACTGTGAAGGCAGATTGTGAAGTCTGAGGAATATTGAGATGCCTATTAACAACTCAGAGTGATTGATGCAAACCATGAGTTCTGTCAGTCAGTCTCTCTATAGCTTTGAAATATCTGATTTAAAGGTTTTAAAGTGAAAGGTGTTTAGATCTTCCTTGTTTTTGTGTTGTTTTCTTATTATTTGTGTAATATCTGATGTATTTTTCAAATACAGACTCTGTGAAATCACTATTTCAAGTCTTATGTAGACACACCAGGCAGCATTTGTATAGCAATTGCTGAAAGTTACCTGCTTTTAGGTTTGGTATTGAGTTTTGGCACAAGCACAATGACTTTTTTATTCTAATTATGAATGTTTATTTGGATCATTTGTGTTCAGATCTTTATGTTGAAAACAATAACACAGATTATAAAACTAAAGATCAGTTTCATACATTTTATAAAGGCAGCGATGATGCTTCTATATCCAAAGCTGTGACTAGAAACAAACTGAGCTGACCCTTTTTCTGGAAATAACCTGAACATTTTTTATTTCAGATGCATGTTCTTTTGAGACTTTGGTTATTTTAATGGTAGAAAAATAACTAATAAAGCATTGCTAGTCTCATTAATCAATACCAGAGTTATAAGCCGGTTAAAAGAATTATCAAAACTTTGCTATAGCCTTATAGTGTCATTTCTTAAGCTGTGGTGTAGCCATTCATCACCTTGCTGAGCTTTTCTACCTTGAGACTTTAATGCTCTACAACCCAGATAAAAAATTTACATCTCAAGCATCTCATTGTTTATTGCAGTCTGGCTGTTTGGATTTAGAAAACAGAAATACACTTGTAGAAAGGCCATGACTGGTCAACTTGTTAATGTTAAACTGTAATTAGGGCCTGGAAGTGCTAGTTCTGCTAACATTAGCCGAAATCACCAAACCAACAAACGCTGTGACAATAGGATAGTTTTATAAACACCAAAGTATATGAAAGTATAGTTTTCCTGTCGTTTATTACTTTTTCTGTACATTTATAATTTATTCAAAGGATTTCATAATTTTCAGAATCTATTGAACTTTTACTTTTTTAACAACAAGTTTGACTAGGATTTAAAGCAGTACTGCCAGTTGCCTTGTAAGAATAATTCACTTTTTTAAAGAAGATTGCGGAACCAAAGGAGTGAAATTTATCGTCAGCTATTCCAACTATACTAAATGTGAAAGTATCACATTACCAGCTGCTTCACAAATCATCAGACAGAAATTATGACTACAATATAAAAAGACTTCAACCAGAAGGATGGTTGTCAAAAAATATTCTAATATGTCATAAAATACACACAATGAAATTTAAAAAATAAATAAGGCTTAGAAAGTAAAATCAGATAAAACAGTAAACTTTGAAGGAATCCAATGAATACATGGACTCATTGGATAAGGTTCAAAAGAAACTGTTGAAATAATAATAATAATAATAATAATAATAATAATAATAAGTGCAGTCTATGATTGGAAGGGATTACTTATCGTAATCATAGGAACACTAAGAGTTCACTATTTTGATTTCCAACAGCAAAGAGTTCACAATTTTAGGGCTTTAAAAATGGAAAACTCGCTCAAAGCTCACTTCCAGGTGAGTCAGTTAAACTGAATCTAATCAATATTTAAAAAAGCTCATAATCAGTCACTTCAGAAAATCTTCAGTGATAACAGTTACATCATTTATGGGACTTACAACTTTGCTTTCTTTAAAATTTCCATTACTGCATTTCTGCATCTCATGTACTTGTTGAGCAAAAGCTTCATCTATGGGATATGCATTAATGTATCTGGCATCATTAGTTCACCTCAAGTAGTAGTTCTACCAGAAAGATTGATAAGCACTCAGTGGCTGTTTTGGAGTAAGATGCATTTAAAGAAATTAAAAAGGTCAGTATATCTTCAATTTGATGTTTGTATTAGATCAGACACGTCAGCGGAGCATTGTAGCATTATGTTTATACTTCTGTTGTTTAGGTTTAACTTTTGGTAGCTGGTTAAGGTTGTTAAAAGAAAGAGTATGGGGGGAAAAAAACTGAAAAAAAAGCAGTAAGGGTAAAATATATTAAAAAATGTACATATTATGTAGGAGATAATGTCTTTAAAGGAGGATTGAAACAGAGAGGTCCTACACTGCTTTATTTTGACAGTAAAAGGCATCCCTTACCTCTGGTCACAGAAAATTAATTTAAAAGTTATATCTGTATTAATTGTGTCATGTTGGACTACCTATGCACCTGCACTTTCATTAGAAGTTAATCAAAAGGAGTCATCGATTCACAAGCTGATGCTCTTCTCTTATAAGTCACACAACAGCCTCCGTTTATCTTTTGACACTTTCCTCTCGTATATTGAGCTTCATGGGCCTCCATACAAACCAGTTGAGCCTGATTTCTTCTGTTTGTGTCTCAGAAGTGTCTGATCTGCTTTGAAATGCTGCAGGAAGTTAATCTGAGTCACCTCTTCATTACTGGAATGAGGAGTGGATTCAGCTGCCTGTGAAACTCCCAGCATCAGGCGACGGCGGTTACATTGCTCCGGTTGCTTTTAGCCGGGAGGTTAAGCAGCTGAGAGCAGAGTTTTTCTTCCTCTGGTATTCCCCACAGGCGGCGAGGGAATACTGGAGGAAGTATGTCCCTTGGTTCTCTTAGCCCTCTTTATCCCGAGACTTCCACAGAATAGACCTTAAACCACTTTAGCTCTTCTTTATGGTATCATCATTGAGTCACTTGTGACATGTAGATGCACAGGGTGTTAGAGATCTACAGACTCATCCATTATTTATGAATTGTGTCGCATGGATATAAATGCTGCTTTCTCATTGTGGGGTACTTGGCCTTTCGAACCCCGCTCACAAACTGCACCATCTATTCACAGACAGTGATGCTGAGCTGTTCATTTCACCGCTGCTCATGTGGAGAGTATCGCACCCGCCAGGGAAGGTTGTCTAGACCGGACTGTCCCCTAATTTCCCAACGTGCATGCTTTTTTAGCATTACTTTATGAAGATTTTAAGAGCGTAAGCAAACAACTTGAAGATCTGCCTGAGGCTGACCCTAAGAAATGAAAAAGATCATGTCCTGCGCTCTCCTGGGAACCACAAATCCGTCTCCACACTAACTTCCCCTTAATTAGTTGGACCGTGCATAATGGGAAAACATTAGTATTGTTATGAGGGGAGAGGGAGTTTGACTGACAAGGTCTTGCTCTTAACTTTTGTTGAATTAAAAGAGGATAGCTACCGGAGGTTTGGTATATTGAAAGGGCCATTTGCATATTTGCAGCTATATTAAAAGGGATTAGCTCAAGCCAGTGAAGCACAACAAACAGAGGGAGGAGGACAGCATGGTTTAATATCACAAATGACACCCAGGGAGTTACCCTCTAGCTCCAAGCCTGATTACAGCTTCTTAATTAGGACAGCTCCTCAACTCTCACACGTTTCTTTCCCTCTCTGCTCTGCCATGTACGGCAGGAGTTTAGTCCCAGATTCAATATTTACCCTGCACTCCTCTACTTGTACTGAGGAGTTTTTACCGAGGATAGCGGGGTGAGTCGGGGGTAATATTAATCACCAAATCTGCTTCTCGTATGCAGGTGCAAACCAATTAGCGGGCTGGCATTTAAAGGACTTTAATTAATATTTCGTCACAGATGAAATCAGATATCAATTATGTTTAAATGCCTTTCACACCAGTCTTCAAATATTGGGGTCCTCAGTGTTGCATTATTGGCAGCTGTGCTTCAGCAGGTTGGAGATTTAGCTTCCTGTGTTGACACCTCACATTTACACACGTGTGCTGTGTGCACACTGGGGCACAGTTATAACCATGTGGCATGCTGGATCTTATTACATGAGTGAGCAGAAGATTAGCAATGTTTTCAGGGTTTTTATGTCACCAGCGTGTCTCTGATGGTTGTCACTCTGCGTGAAGATTTCCATCTGTTAAAGCAGATTACGGATAGTATATCATTCACCAGTCTTCATATGTACTGTGCCAATTCATAACAATAATTTTTTCATACATCATGTCATATTTAAACGATCTCATTTTATATATTGTACTCAAATCATAACATGTAGCTTTGATTACCTTTTGAAAACTTAAGGAAGAGTTCATTCAGACATTTCTGTCAACTGTAATTATACTTGAAAGATTTCAGACAATAGATCGTGTAAATAACAAACAGATTAGAAATGATGTGATGAGTATTAGCTGAATATGAAAAAGAAATTTAAACTGATGGTGTTTAATGACCTAAAAAAAATAAAAAGACATTTTTTTAAACTTTTCTTTCACTCATGGTTAGTGTTGGGTGAAGCCATTTTTTTAACAAACAACTGTGTTTACTCTTTTTAAATGACAACAGACACTTCAAAAATGACCTTGATCAAAAGTTAACATGACCCAGTTTTTAATACCTTGTATTTCCCCCTTTAACATCAATTACAGCTTGAAATAATTTGTGGTCGTTGTGGATGAGGGTCTTTATTTTCTCAGATGGCCATTCTTCTCAGCAAAAAGCCTCCATTCCCTGTAAATTCTTGACTGTCTTGCATGAGCTACAGGTTTGAGGTCTCCCCCCACTGGCTCAATGATATTGAGGTTAGGAGACTGAGATGGCAACTCCAGAAGCTTCACTTTATTCTGCTGTAGCCAATGGCAGGTTCGCTTGGCCTTGTGTTTTGACTATTGTCATGTTGAAACGTCCCAGAACATTCCATGTGCAGCTTCTGGGCTGATGAGTGAAAATTTTCTAAGTATTTTCTGATAACATGCTGCATTCATCCTTCCATCAGTTTCGACTAGTTTTCTGAGCCTTTGTAGCTCACACGTCCCCAAAACATCAGTGATCCATCTCCGTGTGTCACATTATGAATGGTGTAACTTTCATCATGGGCCTTGTTGACTCCTCTCCAAATGTAACGTTTATGGTTGTGGCCAAAAAGTTCAATTTTGGTCTCATCACTTCAAATGACTTTGTCCCAGAAGTTTTGAGACTCATCTCTGCACTGTTTGGCATATTGTAAGCGGGATGCTCTGTGGCATTGGCGTAGAAATGTCCATGCAGCTCATTTCTCTTCTAGTGCCTCCTTATTGCGTGTCTTGAAACAGCTAGACCAGATTTTTCAGAGATTCCTGTATTTCACCTGAAGTTATTTGTGGGTTTTTCTTTGCATCCCAAATAGTTTTCTTGGCAGTTCTAGCAGAAATGTTTGTTGGTCTGCCTGAACAGTTTGTTTTTTAACAGAATCCTTAATTTGCACCTCTTATTTAAAGTTTTGAACATGGCTTATTGGCATCCTCAATTCCTTGGATATTTTTTACATCCCCTCCCTATTTAATACAGTTGGATTTATATTTCCGGCAGATCCTTTGACAATTCTTTTGCTTTACCCATGACTCAGAATCAAGAAACATCAGTGTAGCACTGGATAAAAGATGTCAGTGTCTGTCAAGAGCTCAAAAACTCACTGACTTTTCGTACACACACACACTGATTACAATCAAATAAATCACGGGTGAGGATGGTTACCTTTAGGAGACATTCATACTTGTGTGCTTGTTATCATGACAAAATCACCAGGGTATGAAAACTTTTGATCAAGATCATTTTTGAAGTTTTTGTTGTCATTTTGATTTAAAACAAATAAACACATTGTTTGTTAATAAATGGCTTCACCCAACCTCTAACCATGAGTGAAAGAAATCATTTTGTGTTGCTGATATTCTCTGAAAAATGCCCCAAAAATGATACATTCTGCCAAGGTATGTAAACTTATGAGCACAACTGTAAAACGCCACATCCTTGCTGTCTCATTTCACATGCTGTAGTCTAATCAGGAGATAACTTTTTGCTTTTTAAAAAAAATTAAAAAAAGGTTAGTTTGGACATGCATATATTTTTGGTATCCAAAACAGTCACTGGGATGTAATTCTGTCAATAAATATTGTTACATTTTCCCCTGCAGACATGAAAGAGTGAGATGTTTGACTATTAAGCAACAGCAGGTTGAGATATTTTGCAGGACAAATCACAAAGAGTTTTACTGTAAACATGAAATCTGTTTCTGTAAATCTGTTCATCATAGTTCAAACTTCCTCTTATTGTTTACATTCTATATTAAGTCTCAAGTGTCGTATTTGGTCATAACCTCCACTCTAAAACAACTTTTTCATGAACTACACAAATTAAAATCTGCATTTAGAATATCTATTGATGTGACTTATTTTAAGACAAACCAGGGTTAACTGAGGCTGGAAACAGAAATCACATTTAAAAACAGCTACAGACATTGCTGGTGTTTCAGTGTGAAGTGTGACCCTATTAACTGGTGACCTCTAGTTTGGTGTATCTCTCAAAAATGTCATTAAAGACGTATGTGAAATATATTTCTTTAAAATAAATAAATATATAAACTGAAGTGCTTCTCCATGAACTCTGTCATGTTTCAACAGTTGTTGTAATTGAGATACTCACTATCACTAGAGGTCACCAGTTTGCATGGTGGCTCTTTTCTCCAGAACACCGGTTCTTCTAAAATGGTTCTTATCCTGTTAGAAATCAGTCGATCTTGACTTCGTGGTTGGGAATCAGCTCTGACAACTATCCACACACCCAGACATTTTTATGTTTCATGCAGTTTTAATTTAGAGATTGAAGAATGATAACTCACTGCAACAGCACCTTTTTTCCCAAAATGTGTGCGCATCTCTATGATGGCATAAGTTATAAACTGTCTATACAGCTGCTCAGTTTAATAGTATAGAATGCAGTTTTGCTTTCTCTGGTTTATTTTTGGGGCTTTTAGACAGAACAGCTAAAATCAGACAAGACATGTGGGGAGTTGGAAGCTGGGGTTGAACCTGCAACCACTCTAAGAACTACCGTAGCCGTAAAGCACACACTTTAACTACTGATCCAAATCAGGATCCATTTTGTCTTTGTTTGTCTTCTGTTTTCAGCCATATGTAATGCCAGTTTCTGAACATTTCCTCTATATAGTAGCTTTCACATTTCATTTAAAATATATGTTGAACATTAATATTAAAGGTTGTGTCATCCTCACTTTGTGTCTGGGTTCAGATTTATGAAATCACACAGGGACTGCTGACCTGCAAAGATTCAACTTGAACCACTATTTTTCAGCCACCACAGAGACTGGAGGGGTCAGAGGTCAACTGTCACAGAAGCCAAAGAGGATCCTCCAGGGTGCAGATCCTTGAGACTTTCCCCCTGAACCAAGACACTATGGCTGGGTTTCACAGGTCTGCCCTGCAGCCGCCCCGGGGCCTGAATACATCTGTGTGTTTATTGGCTGCTGTGGTTCCAGTGTAGCCACAAAACCCCCAACATTTCCCCAGTCAGTGCTATGCACTTGATGTTAATGTTTAAGTGGGTTCACTGATATTCCCTCATACTATATAGAGCGTGGTTAAATCCAACCACAGCTAGAGGAAATCTCTGCTTCCAGAGCAGGGACGGAACAAAGTCTGACTTTAACTCAGGATCCACTTTCTTAGTTAGTCCTGATGTTTTCACAGAATTATCTCAACTGTTCTTTTTTTTTAAAACAGACCCCTGAATTTTACCTGAATGCAAATGTGAAGAATTATTGATTATCTTTTCTTTTCACCCCTGGTTTTCTTCTTCAAATCGTCAAGACAAATTCAAACCTGCTTGGATTGGATGTTGCTCCTTAATCCCTAAAACTCTTCAGACTCCCACAAAGACTTTTGTTTTGCACCATAAGAGTGAACAGCGTAGAAAAACAGTTTTTTTTTAAACCATACTTCAAATCTTTTGTTACATAATTTGCAAATAAATTTTTCCATCAGCAAAACATTCCTATTGTTTTCATCCTGGAGCAAAATTTTCTCCAAGATTTTATCTAATTCTCCATCTTTCCTGTTCGCAGTTTGTAAATACTTCCTCAGTACGCTAAAGTAAATGCTGTGAATTGTTGTAGGATCAATCAAATCTAATTTATAACTTAATTGATACAGAGAATGAAGTATTTTGTTTACATTGCAAACTTTGAGAATTAAGTTGAAATTATAAGTTTGGAAATGGTAAACTCTTGCCAATAAAATAAAGATTTATAAACCTCGAAATATAAAAGTATGAATTGTGATAGTGGCCTGAGCCCAGGAACAACAGGAAACGTTGCATCACTGCTCAGCAAACAGTAACTGTGCTCTCATAATTCAATAATGCCCTCAATTTAAACCTCATTCTCAACACTCAGAAGCTTTAACTCAAAGTACAGAATAAAGAAAATAATTTCCCTATGGCTTTAACACTCATCTGAATTTTTTAAACATTTTATGACCTTGAAAATATAATATTAAGCTTATTAAAGATCCATGTAGCCCTGTGACGCAGAAAGAACTTCTTGGCTTATCAAACAGTGCATAAAATAGCTACATACATTGTTAGATGTTAGGGAAGTGACGTTTCTCGTTTTCTTGTGGACTATAGATATGATTCATTAGTTACAGTATTTATTTTTCTCATGTTTCAGGTGGGTTGCATCATTCATTTTTCAAAGTTGGAAATTTTCCATGGAAATTGACGGGAATTTGTATTGACTGCATTTACCTGGTCTCATAAATGTGTAAATATTTAACATCATAGTTTGGTAGAAGCACACATGCATGCAAAAACTTTTTAAAATGGCATTGTAAAAAAATATTTAGGGAAAATTCAAACATTTACTCTAAATGAGTCTATCTGTCATGAATATAGACATAAATATTTGTCGTAGCTAGCCTTTAAAAATCACACACATTTTGATGAGCATTTGTTCATTAAATGTTAATGTGGTCATTTCTTAAATTTAAACCAATTATTCTCAAACCCACCTTTAAAGGACTTCTAGATTCTAAATCCAGAAATGTGGTCTCAGCGGAGATGCTGCAAGCAAGTGAAATAAAATGAAATGATAAAATGTGCTTGAATATTTTTGCACACGTGATTCATGGTAGACAGAAAGACTAAAGATATGGTTTATAAGTTACAGTATTTATTTTTGTCATGTTTCAGGTGGGTTGCATCTTTCATTTTTCAAAGTTGGAAATTTTCCATGGAAATTGACGGGAATTTGTATTGACTGCATTTACCTGGTCTCATAAATGTGTAAATATTCAACATCATAGTTTGGTATAGGCACAGATGCATGCAAAAACTTTTTAAAATGGCATTGTAAAATAATATTTAGGGAAAATTCAAACATTTACTCTAAATGAGTCTATCTGTTATGAATATAGACATAAATATTTGTCGTAGCTAGCCTTTAAAAATCACACACATTTTGATGAGCATTTGTTTGTTAAATGTTAATGTGGTCATTTCTTAAATTTAAACCAACTATTATCAAACCCACCTTTAAAAGACTTCTAGATTCTAAATCCAGAAATGTGGTCTCAGCGGAGATGCTGCAAGCAAGTGAAATAAAATGAAATGATAAAATGCGCTTGGAATTTTTTGCACACGTGATTCATGGTAGACAGTTGAATTTGTAATAAATCATGCTGTTTTAATCAAGATCCTTTTCTACGGAAGAGGATTAGGGCCACTGAGAAAAAAAAAAATTCCCCCCCAAAAAAAAGTCAGAATTCTGAGAAAAAAGTCAGAATTCTGACTTTTTTTTTTTTTTGAATTTTTTTTTTTCTCAGTGGCCCTAATCCTCTTCCGTACTTTTCAGAATCCTCATTCAGGTTGATAAGAAAAAAAATCAAAACTTCCCAAGAATTTTTGGGGAAAAAAAATCAATCGAAGTTAACAGCAAAAAAAACTGTGAAAATTTTGAATATTACCAAATGAATTCTTTGAATATTTTCTTTGCAACCCTGTTTTCAAGTTGTAATGATTGTTGTCAAAAAAAAGCTCTTTGGTAGGTCCTGAGGTTGTGTTAGCGTAGCACAGAAACAGAGAGAAGTTTTCTGCAGAGATCTACTATTAAAGTAGCAACCTCCGTCTGTGAAAAATGAAGCCCATGCAGAAAGGCAAGAAACTGCAGTTCTTTGAGTGTCCACTTGAGGCAGGCTGCAGAGTGACAAAAGACAAAAAAAGTCAATTTTTAAAGCATTAAAAACATGTTTACAGCATGGTTCAAAACATTTTTGGTCGGAATAGCTCATTTCACTGTATGAGCGTGAGTTTTTTCATAAGTTCTGAGTTTTGAAGATATTAAAGTTACAAGTTTTTCCCTTATAAGGGCATGGCTGACTTTACTGACAAGTGGTCACGCTGTAGCTGTTTGTGAAGAGGCAAAAGACCCAGCTTGTGCCAACTTCAGCAAGATTGAGTTCAGCATTTCTGATACTGCCTCCGTTGTTGATAGGCCACAAAACTCTGTACCATAAACAGATGAGTGACATCACCTAAACAAGAGCCAAACCAAGCAGCAACCTCCGGTCTGAAAAAAATGAGACAATGTGGAAGTGCTAAAAAGCTGCTGTTCCCTCCAATGACCGCTTGAGGCTGGCTCCGGAAGTACTAGAAGTCACAAAGCCAAAAAAAGCCATTTTCAAAGCCGAAGTTAACATATTTAAAGTCTGGTACAAAACCCGGCACACACTGTGAGGGAGGCAATTTTTTTTCTTACTCGGCCTTTAGGAAGATATTTGGATTGAGAGCTTGCCCAATCAGAGACACAGCTCAGTTCACGTGACCAAGGGGCGCCCAATGGCTTTAGGTTTTGGCATTCTTCACTTGTCCGGATTTCAATTTGGCCACATTGGCTGCAGTAACAGATGGGTGACGTCACACTACGGTCATGTTTTATAGTCTATGATCCATACAATAAACAGTCTGTGTTACACAAATGCCTGCATATTTCATACCTGTGGTTGTATTCAGTAAGGAATTTGCTTCTACTGATATTAGTCTTTTTTTTTGCATCAGTATTTATGCTTTTACTTGAGTAAATAACAAAAACATCGGCTCTCTTCTGAGGTGTCTGTTGACTGGAAAACTTTACAGAGACAACAGGGCCACAGTGCTGTGACGTCAGGTCTGCATCTACCTCTAAGTGTAAGAAAATATGTTATATAGTCATAGGCAGCACATGCAAGGATAAATGAGTTTTTCTCATTTACATGTCATTCAGTGTGTGTAAAGCCTGTAGTCAGCACTGATTGGGAATCCACTCAGCCAGAACTAAACTGTGTTTGCTCTATCCACAGTGGAAAAAAAAAAATCATATTAGCAAAAATAAATGTTGGTGGGTTGTTAGAGAGGCTGATTATGTGTGTCTCATGCAAATTGGTGGTAATGAGTCAAGAGACTGCACTCGTTCACATACATTAAAACAGCGATCATTAGGAAATTAGGGGCCAGATTAATCCTGTTAATGACACACTGGTGCTCATGGGAAAAAAGACGGCCCCAGATGTCGGGACGCGGTGCCGTGATGAAGCATCAACCGTGTACGACGGCTCCTGCTCATCTCTCTCTCTCTTTCTTCCTCTCTCTCTCTCTTTTTCTCTGTAACGTGGGGCTGCTCCTGCACAGCGCCGCCACTTGAAATGCAAACGAGGGGGGTGTGTGGGATGGGGGGGGGTGCAGTCGACTGCTAATGAGAGCAGATCCCAGTGATAAGGAGCGAGAGGGAGAAAAGGAGGAAGAAAGAAGAGGGGGGGGAGAAGGGAAAGTGAATAAATTAAAAAAAGGAGCGATCTGAACTGAGGATAAGACGCAGCAGCAGGAACTCTGATGTCCCCAATTAGGAGGGATGTCACCCCCTGTCTGGGCCGCAGTAATAAAGCCCTCACTCTGTATTCGGAATCACATGGCTCCAACACTGTTAACATTCTAATATCTTGGGCGTGCGTGGTAACATTAATTACTTGGCCATTTGGATGGCTCCTGAATCTCCTTAATGTTTGCTTCCAAATGGAAATCTGAGCTCGGGCTTAGGAGTGCTACATTAGAAAATAATAAGTAATATTTACCCAAGCAGCACGCAGTCATGGGTGCTGCGCAACTGGTTCCATTTCTCCTATTGACTGTTTGGATATACTGTCCTCCTATACAAAGACAATTATTCTGTGAATTTTAACAAGAATGTGATCCCTGGAAATGGTGTCTTTTCCTCCGGCTTGTGGACCTCTTGCACGTAAAGCCCGCTGTTTGAGAAAGGCCCAGCCACATTTAGATTTAATTACAGGTGTTTGAAATCTATGCAAATCTCCCCCCGTCTATTCCTATCAGGCGAGCCCAATAATTGAAGAGAATCTTCCCAAACATTTCCTGCTACCATTAAAATTCATGGTCACCTTGAAAGGCACGTCTGCAGCTGAGAACCCCATCAGTCTGCACTTCTCTGTCTCTCTTTCTCAGAAACAAACACTCTTCTTCTTCTTCTTCTTCAGTTGCTGCGATATATATCCTACCAGACAAGGAATTGTGCAGGAACGAACATTCTTCAGACTCCAAATGGTCAACTTTCATCTTGCGGAAGCAGCTGTATTGTTTTCAAAGTGTAGTGAACCCTAAAGAGAAAGGGTAAAGCCATTTTGGTGTGTGTATACAGCAGAAATGTGTTCTTTGGGGTGGCAATATAAGAGGAGCCCTGGATAAAGGAGAAAAAGATTACAATTTTCCCCCCATGTTGAGGTGGCAGAGCTGCCAGCGAGAGGCTGAGAGGAGCAGCCAATGTAATGGTTGTATTACTGCACTCGGCGATGCATTATTAATGCAAACGTGATCAAGGCAGGTGGACAAGCCCAGGAGAGATAGCGCGGCTTAATGAACAGCCCCCTCTCTCTCGGCAGAACAAGGCCTGGCAGCTGTTAGTGTTGCACTGTGAGGTGTGAGCTGCTGTACCTCTGTGGTTAAGGTAGGCCCCCTATTTAATTAAGAAATAATCTGCAGACGCTCCTAATTGACTCTGTTCATCGACCGGTGCACGTGTCAGCGCCGAGGTCATGCCCACCTGTGCTTTAAAACTGAGACGTAAACGGATGTTTTGTGCCAGTCATCATTTGTTGTTGTTATTACTCCTTTAATGACATTTTTAGGGGATGTTACGGTGCGTGGCTGGGCTGACTTAATCATCTGAAGCTTTGAAACTCCTTCAAAATAAAAGCACCTGACTCTTTGGATTCATCTAAAACATGCAAATTAAATTAAGCCTGTTAACAAAAGATCCAAATATTTTTGTAAAATGTATTCAGCTCATTTAAAAAAAAAAAAAAAAAAAAAAAAAAAAACACATTTCAGCAGCTCCTACATCTTTTTTTTCCCATCAAATTTGTTTACATCCCCATTTCTAAATATACATCCCACATCACAATGGTGAATGACTACCTGTGTAAGTATGCTGGGAAAACAAGCCACTAATCCTGCAAATGTGCTGCTGCACTCACTAAGACTCCATGTATGGAGAACATATGATTATTTAGAGGCCGTTAAATCGACACATAATACAGATGGCTCCTAGGTATGTTGCTGATGCGTGCTGTGAGGATTGCTTTTATAGAGGATAACATCAATTTGACTTTAGATTTTCATTTAATTTTTGGAGCGTACACATGGGCCTGTCAAGGTATCGCCTCCACAAGCCCATGTTTTTAAGTCATATACTGCCCCCTAGTGTGAGCGTGAAGTATTACATGTGTGAGTCTCAGCCTGCCTGCCAGCCTTGGTCCCTCTGGGAAAGTCTGCTGTACTTAGAGAGGCATTGTAGCAAAAATGCAGCGCATAAGTTTTAGAAAATGCATGATTATCCAAAAGTGTTTTGAATAGAGCGCACATGTTTCTGAACAATGGCACAAAAGGAGAGCGTTTTAATATCCGAACCAGCTGGGGTAGCTTGGACAGTTTGTTTTCCCAAAATCTGCTTAGCTGAACCTAAGCAAAGAGGAACCATGTGTGAATTAAGCTCAGGAAAGATCATATTTGGGCTTTGATCCAGAGCAGAATAATGTTGATTATAATGGCTGTAATAATCTGAAGGATGAGTGGAGTCCTAACACAAGTACTCTTGATAGATACACATATTTGTGTACTCTTCTGGTTGGATGTATTCCCATATATTACAATCCCCAAAGTAATAAGAGCTCCCCGCAGGTGAAACTCACACCCCTAGCTGAGGACCCCATGCTGTTTTGCAGGGACCAGAGTCTACAAAGGGGCCTACAGGGCCCTGCAGTAGTGGTGCAACGACTTGGGGGTGTATGTACGCTCAATGAGAGCTCTAATGAGCAGCTTTATTTACGGCAGCATCTCATAGCTGAAGGAAACCAGCGATAATGTCACATTTGTTCAGGTATCATCCATTTGTATGGACAAAGACACAAACAGACTGGGCTGGTATCAGCAGACACATTCTCATTGATTTAGCCACGTTCAGCTCTTCAGACAGCTACGACCGAGGTTAATAGAATACTTATGGATGTAGTGTTTCTGGGGCTGAGGGAAAGATTGGGGTGGAGGTGGGATTTGGGGTTTCGCTTCCGCCCGCCGCCTCTGTGAAGCCCCCGCTAACCGACAGAGCGCATCCCTTCGTCAGGCTGGATTAAGAGCATGTCAGGCTAGACGGAGCAGATAGCTGGGTTTATATATCACACAAGACGGACACACCACTGCGATGTCCGCACATACATCCTGCCCTTTTACGAAGGACTCCATCCTGGAGCGGCTATTTATGACTCCAGATATGGATAGACACATGAGGAAATTATTCCAGGATTATATAGATGATGCTCGAAAGCCATCAGCGTGATGAATTTGAATGAGATGATAATATTTTTTGGATGTGGTGGGGCATTATTTTATGGAGGAGGGGATAGAGCAGTAATATGTTACACCTGTTAGCTCTGACATGCAGGATTTTGAATCCAAAGTGATCTGAATTGTAGAAATTGGTGGGTGCTGGAAATGCAATCCATGTGCTGGGGTCTGAAAGAAGCAGGAGAAACAATGTGGAGCCTTCACGTTTCTCGATTTATCATGAGCTGTGAAGGTTCAGGCTCTCGGTATTTACAACTTGTTTAAATTTGATCAGCTCAGAACTCATCCCAAACCAAGGTAAATCTTACCAAGGCGTTCCTGTAATACCACTGCGAGCCAAGGGTACAATTGTATCTCAGAACGACGTGTCATTATATCTCAGCCGAGCAAAAATAAACATTTGGATACCGTGAAGCCAAGAATTGATTGTGGCTTTGGGGAGGGTAACATTGTAGCCCGTGTAGCTTTGCCTGAGGCTGAAGCTTACCAGTGCTTTTATACATAGTTTATTCCTACCTGTTCTCTCTCCATGTCTTGGACCTGTATGATAGTATCTGCTTCAATTCCCCAGTCTGAGCAATCTGTTTGAATCCACAAGGTTGTGAATAAAACAAACCTGCTCTCCTGCTCAGCTTAGTGTATAATGCAGGACCTAGCCATTGGTCATGAATTGACAAAGTCCACATAGAGCTATATCCCACACCCTTACCTGCTGGAAATAGCCATACATATATATATATATATATTTATATATATTTATATAAATATACCGCTATCAAGCAATGAGGTGGGAGGAATTGTATGACGGCATCAAGAATTCTTGCTAAGTGCAGGAAAGACCTTCAGTGAAGACGAGCAGAAAATAGGACATTATGTTCGGAGGGAGTGGACTCCCGAGTTCAGCCCCCTGAAGACAACAGTTCAAGGTGCAGAGTGGACACCGGACAGGAGTGCAGGGTGAGGCGAGGCGCGCTAACAAAGCAGCCACAGCCACCAGCCTGGTCTCAGGGAAGCACTAATCCTGAATATTTCATGGCTCCTCCAAGCACAAAAAGACTACAAAACTGACCCGGCTCATTTGGAGCCGTGTGCTCGCTGAAGGTCAGGACCTGAAAACAGAGAGGCTGGGGCAAAAAGGCCAAACATCAAACATACATCCGACTCTCAATAATATCACTCTTGTTTTTTTTCTCTGTTGTTTTTTATCTTTTGGCGTAGATTATAAGCTTAGAACATCAAGTACGCGCATTATTTTTGAACAGCACCTCACTGGAGACTCCCGTTCTCTCCAGAGCAGAGACAATTGGATCATTAGATTGATGTATTTTTCTTCTAGTTTTAAAATGCATAAAGTTCCTCTTTATTACGGAAAGCCTTGACGAGGTGGGTGTAAAACTCACATTCACTCACTTCTCCTAACAACACAAAAGAGAAAACAATGGGGTGGTTTATACCCTGCAGACCCTAAAGGGAGGCGTTTAGCTTCGTGTGACTTTGTGTGCAAAGCAACCCAAACTCCCCGTGCTGGCGCATGGCAGAGAACAACAGCAAGAACTCAAGGGCTGTCTCTGACAAAAGGGAGCAGGAGAGCGGTGTCTGAAACCCTCGTGTACCTCTTCTCCTATTCCCTCCCTAATCAATATCAAAAGCAACAAAAACGCAGGCGCGAGGAAGACACACAAAAACACACGCGAAAGCAAACAAATGCCTGTTCAGTGGGGGGAGAGAATTAGAGCACGGCACCGTCTCCTCATCTTACCTGTCATTATCTGCTTTAGCTCTTAATGAGTGCTCCTCTACACTTGGTCACATCACATTTGTTTTATACAAGTCCCTTTGAACAGCTGAGAGATATTGAGCCTCCTTTGATCATGAAATCCGTCTGAATTTCAAATCAGATATGAACCTCCCCCTCCTCCCCCACCTCGATATCTCCAGCTAGGTCGTCTCCACATTTTCAGTCACTATTTTGTTTGTTTATACATCAGGCGAGGGGGAAAAAAAAGAGGGTGAAATAAAAAAGAAATCTGATATAGAGAAAGTGAAGATGTGGGAGCGTCACAAAGGGAGAATGTGGGTTGTATAAATTTTATTCATCAATGTTTATGAATTTAGAAATGGAATAATAAAGGAGTATAAAAAGAAAGAGATATTGCCACAAGATGCAGTGGCGTGCCTGATATTTTTTTTTTTGGTATGTTTTATATTTTTGAAGGCAGCCTCCTTCTAATGATGACCCTTGGCATGCTGTGGCACCTGGGACCTCCCCTAGCATGAGGGGAGGCTGATGAAAATTAGCCCATTCACATTTCAAACAGAATTTGGCCTGGCCCCTGATCACAGTGCCGGGGCCCCCCTTGCGGTCGTGCAGAGTGAACACGCACCACCAGAAAAGATCTCCACCCGGCCCCAGCCTCTCCCCTGGCGATCATTGCGGGAACACATGGTGACATGACTGTGGGACGCGAGGGGTCTGGATGTACTCCGGCTGTTATTCCCTGTTAAAAGATTTAAGCCATTGGGGTATGATAGGTCCCTTTGATGTTGGCTAAGCATAGAGAGAGGGAACAAGGGAGAAAGAGAAGGAGAAAGGGGGAGAGGTGGGGCGAGGTGTAGTGGAGATGGTAGCGTGGATGCAGGGTGGAGGCTTGTTACTAGAAGGGAATCATCTTTGTGGAGCCACAGCAGAGGAGGGAGGAGAAGTGTTGAACCTCTGCTTCAGCGCTGCCACGCCAACAAAGGGAAGATAAAAGACAGAGGTTGAAGCCGGGGCCAAGGCCCGCTGTGAAGACAAGATTACTGCCAGCGCTAAGTTTTGGCACCTCTACCACTCCAGCAACTTTTACCTTCCTAATTGCCCCAATTTGAAGCGTATTTATGGAGGTGTGTCGGGGTAGTGAGCTTCTCAGCTGTGGTGCATTTATGTTTGTTACTACAGGAGGAGTATGCACTTACTCATGTGCATCTATATTTTGCTCGTGTGAGGTCAAAAGAGGATCCGATTCAATCTCATGTCTGAGGTGAAACAGTTTTGTTATCATGCTACAAGGATGTTCATGTGCGATAGACTGTATATACGGCGTGGCTCCGCCATCTTGTAAATTTGCAGCCAGAGTCTGTGCAGTACAGGATCTGTGTGTAGCCGCTGTAACAAAGCTTCATCCATACAGCGTACTGTTCTAGACCCTGATGCTGCCCCCCCCCACACACACACACACATTAACTTTATTCCGTCCTGCTCAATCCTTGCAAAGTGTACGTAAAATTTATTGCCCTATCAAAGTAAAATGTCTCAAGAGACTGAATTTAAAAAAAAGGAACCAATAGTGAAAATCTTATCTCTTCTTGGCTCTCCTACCTCACTGCGCAAGAAAAGTGGCAATCACTGTGAAACTTTTCAGAAAAAAAGATGACTTGAATAAAATGCCGTCTACTACCAGCTTCTTGTCATCACAGCATACAGATGTGAGAAACAATTCAATGTGGTGTATTTGTTTTTTTAAACTTTGACCACAGCCCCATTCAAATAAATGGAGGAGATGGAGTTTTTGACCTATCCACCTGCCAGTCACCAGGGGGAGCAGTTTTTGTGGCGGCCTCACTTCAAGCCAAGCAAGTTGATGTCCATTTCGGTTTGCGGTTTTTGTTTTGAAGAAGATAATAATGAGTTTAATGAAGTTTTTGAAGTTGCATTCGAAATTCATGCAAACAAATGTTTTACATAACTGAGTTAAACTTTTGATCCTGATTGGTCCAAACATCTCAGCAACAGTGAACATTTCCAACAGCAAATGGGATCAAACAGGTATCATCAAATGCAGCTGCTGAAGGGAGTCCAGTAGGTCTCCTCTCTGCCTGTTGACACTGTGGTAAAAACATTAGCACCTGTCACTGTCATAGTCAACATATAGGCCTGCTCATGATACATTATACTATGCTCAATCTAGATTTTAGTTCTTATCACCTGCCACAGTTAAAGAATTTGCTGTTGGAAATTGTTTCATTATATCTTGTTTTACTATATTTGATCATCAGTCAAGTCTTATGTGACCTTCTGATTCTTATATGACTGTCCTTGTGCAGCCTCATGATGTTTAGACTTATCATTTTCAGATCCAGATAGCTCTGATTCCAGTGACTTTCTCTCTTCTAAGTCATCCCATAGCTACATGTGCTAAACAGCACTCACACTTTTTTAATACACTCCTGAAATCTGACAATAGTTGTAGGTTAAGGAAACTATGTCAAATGGCCAATCATATATGGTTGTTAAACTTAACCCAACTTCTGTGTGGACATAGTCAATGATTGTTTTTAAAGTGCAATAAACCAAAATTTCAGGGCTCTTTCAGGGGAGGCCAGCGCTGGAAACTTTTTGTGGGACTCAAAAAAATGCTGAACTGAGAAATAGTTCTGTGATTCTTGGGAGGTGATTGACTAAGGATCTGTGTAATTCTGTTTTAACCTCTTAAGACCTGGCGTCCACATTTGTGGACATTACATTTCTGCCTCTCAGACCCATGAAACTTCACTTTTTAAAACTTAAATCTATTCCCAACATTTGGAGACACTTCCCACATCATCTTTCGGTGATGTCATAACTTTACACCCATTTCAGTGAGAAAAAAGTGTATTTATGAGCTATAACACTTAAAACTAAAAACTAGCAGCCAACTAATAACACTCAAAGCACAACTTCCTGTGCAAAGACCAAGTTTAATTTTTATATATATTTTACTGATCCTAAGTAGAAAGTAGAAAAAATGCAGACCAGACTAACACACAGGTCTTAAGTGGTTAAAATTACTCTGTAGAAAAGCACTGCAGTCATCTTGTGCACTGTTTATGGCTTAAACTTTCCCTGTTGACAACGTGAGAAAAAAGTTACTCTCTAATAGCATCTGTTGCCAACTTTAAAATAATGTTTCCAACTGTTCTCGAGCACCAAATTTTCAGTGTGGGTGGAAAAGAGGATGAAAGTTGGGAAAACTGCAGAAATTTGCAGATACACATTTACACAGCAACCCATGAGGTTGGACAAGACTCATTAGCCTCACTTCAAGATTTTATCTCACCCTGTCAAAATTCTATTTTGCATAACCACCAGGTAACCACATTCTGTTATCTCGTTCATTAAGTTGAATATGGCTGATGAACTTTTTGATAGATACTCCCTGAACTTGGCCTACAGCACCTGCCTTAGTGTATAGTTTATACCATATGGTTTATAAATCTATTGAAGGACTATACATGGCTTCAAGTTCTCCATCAAAACACTGCAACCAATGAGAAAGCAACCTATTTTTGAATTCTAAGGCATTTTTAGGTTTGGTATCTGTGTCATGATATGATAAATATAAAAAAAAGGATGCAAAGATTTCCTGTAGGTGATGCTGAAGTGGTGTTCATAACAGGAAATAACCAGCCTGAACACTGAGGAGGTTTCAAAACACACCCACCAACACCTACAGTGAGGCGTCTTATTTATAGACCTCATTGGGTGTTTTTAGGGTCAGATACTTGTTGAAGATATTCCTGTCTGGGCGAGCTGTTTCCTCAAACACCACCTGTAACTCCAGGTAGGTTTACCACCGTCTGGCTCTGTCGTTCTGTTCTTTCATTTTTACACTTTTTGTTGCCAAACCGTTCTACTGAGTCAGTGAAGGAGTATCGGAGGAATGCACGAAGATGCAAACTTTGAAATAATCCTACACTTGTATTTTTGTTGGAGAATGTGAGAGGTCGGTCATTTCCCTTCAGCTCCATCGTTACTGAGCTAATGTGACGAGAGCGAATCAAAGATGAAGTGTCGATCCTTTGATCTACCAAATAAACTAATAGTGAAGCAATTATCTGAGTTCTTACATTAATGGGAGCACCAAACTTTTACCCTCTAATGAGCACGTAATTATCCTCACTACCACTTAGTCCTTTGTGTGTACCAGGCTGTTTGTGTGTGTATGAGTCTGTGTGTGTATGTGTATGGGCGTGCTGCATCCCCCTCCATGGTGCAGCAGTAGGGAGACAGATGGAAGACAGTCTCAGCAAAGGGAATACTAAAGATCTGAAAGCGTTTTAGAAACAATTAAAATCTTTGATGGTTTAATCTGTTCACATCAAAAGCAACAATCCCTCTGTTTGATTTTCTTTTGATGACACAGTTTAAAACTGATGCAGCAAACACTGATGTCACACAGACTGACAAATGCTATACATTACTCCACAATCACGGGACACTGTTCTTCATATCCTTCATCTGACATCAAATGACTGCCCATGTATGCATAAATTCATAGCCTGAAAAGTCTGAAAGTAAAGAGATAAGTGCTGGAAATAGCAGTGAACAACATTAGCAATTAAGACTGGAGTGTTTTCTTTGCCCTAATCTTTTAGTTAAATGTTTGGCTCTGGAGGAATCGTTAAAGTACCGTTAGTGTGTCTAACATCAGAGGACAAATGCTTATCTAACTGCCCATGAAGCGTTTTTCTGACCTATTTCAACGCTGTCTTTGTGCATGTTCATTAGCCAGTTAATCACAGAAGGGAGTACTTCATAGGCAGGAGGGGATTAGCAGAGTCAGGGAGGCTTTTTGACATTCTGATAGTGTTACAGGAGGTCACTTCTCCTTACTTTTCCTCCTTAAAAAACTCACCCTCTCCATCTGGAGTCCTGTGGTTCTATACAAAACAATTCTTTGACTTTTAGCCAATAGAAACACTTTAAACAAACATATGTACTTCCTCCAGACCTAGCATTAATGTGCTATGATGCTGAAGTAAGTGCCTCAGTGTTGAGGACAATAAAAAAGACATCATTAGGGCTTCAATAGGCAACATTTACTAAAATTTAAACAATCTTTTCTATGTCAACTAAAATTTTGACAACTAATAGTCATTAGTAAACTTTATTCCATAATAAAGAGGATACAGTGAAGGGCTAAACTGAGTAAAATCTCTGATAAAGATGTGTAGGTTGTTTTAAAAAAGACATGACTAAACTAAAATTTAAGTGGTGGACTGTCAGACATTTTAAATCCAGTATAACTTTCTCCTCTATGCTTCTAATCCATTTTGAAACTCAAGCTGTTGTTCCAAGGAATGTGCCACATGTAGAAAATCCTACTACCTTTGTGCATCCGTCTAATTTTTACTGATGATTGATTTTCCCAATGGGAGTCAATAATGAGGCCCTTTGTTAGTAGGGGCCACATTGGAATTGCTGACTCAAGAGGCTTCTCACTAAAAGCTACAAGGTGCCAGACCTGTCAGTCATATGAGCTTCACCTTTGATTGGACAAACTTGAGAAATAAGCTATTCAGACACAAGCTGTTTTTATCAGATCGGGCTGTAAAAATGTGTTTTAATGCGGTGAAAGTCCACTTTTTTAGCTTGGTGTGTATGGAGTAACCGGCTATTCTGCTACCACCCTCAAGTGGACACCTAATGAACTGCGGATTTAAGACCAGAGTTTGCTGCTTTGTTAAAATTCATGTTAAACTTTTTGTGATAATGTTCACTCCAACCCACATGCAGCAGATATTCCAGTGATCTGTTCAATCATGAGAGTCTAAATGTAGTCTAAAATGAAGAGCCAGGTTATGTTTGCTCTGCTTGGTGAGGTTGGAGTTGGTAGATGAGCACTGGTAGGGCATAACCAGGATTCACTAATGTTACACATCACAGACACGTCTCAGAGCACTGGGCTGTGAAGAATGCTAAACAGATAGTCTCCTCACCTTCTGGACACTTAACTACGAACTGAGTTTACAAAGTTGGATTTTTTTTTTGGCCTCCAGCACTGCTATATTGAGTGTTGCAGACTGAAAATTATGTAAGCTAACTTTGCCATCCCATCAGCTTCTACTGTTCAACTGTTCAGACATCTGTCATCTCTTCGTGGTTTTTATGTGTTGCTTTGCTCTTGTTTGCAACTACTGTTAAGTTTTTGAACACAAAAAAAGAGTACATCTTGGTAGGATCCTCTATAATGATGAGGCGCAACCCGGTGTATAAATATGAGGCAGTGGGGAAGTGCTAAAATCTGCTGTTCGTCAAGTGTCCACTTGAGCCTGGCTCTGGAAGTACAAGAAACCTCAAACACATACACACAAAATAAAACCTATAGGTATTAGCAAGGAAACTCAAAGTCCACCTTGTTTACAATATGGCCCCCCACTAATGACATGCTTCGAAACTCTGTTTTAGAAAGTTGCAGGAAACAGCAAAACTGAATGAAGAATCTAACATGAACAATGAAATAGCCTTTTTCAATTTTGAGACCCGAGTCCTTCTGAACTCTCAAGTCAAGAGTCAAGAGTCCTGAAAATCTGAAACACTGTAGCCCTCAACATTTTTTTTTCCAATTACGTGATTTAACCAACTTGTTTTTGTTAACTGGTCTTGATGTGAAATTTCAGGGGGGGTTATATACTTGTTTTTATTTCTCTAGTCTGAAAGTAAACAGCAGTATCCCAAGCTCACAAAGAAACACCCAAAACACCATCATTTTCACTGTCGCTCTACTGCTTTTATCAATTCAGTCTAACACCCAAAAAAATGTTTTCACAGCTATTGTTTGGAGAATTTACTTTTTCTAAACCATGCGTTTTCTTTTTAATTTACACATCCTTTAGAGAGAGTCTATTCTGGTGCCTGCAGGCCTGTGTGTAATGACCTCAGACTGCTGAGATTTGAACCTGCAGGATGCGTGCGGTATGTTTACATTTATCTAAAAGCGGTGTAAATTGAATTCTGCTGTATGTTCCCGACAGTGACTACAAGTGTAAAGTGGCGTGTACAGAGTTGTACGTACCAGCCCTCTGGGGCCCAAACCCTCCCTCATTGTTCCATCAAGGCTCAGGATGATGGCTCTGAGAGCGCCAGGAAAATAATCAATAACTCACATGGCATCCTGCATCCGGGACGACTCCGCTGTAAATTAACTTGACAATGGGGATGAAAAAGGAGGGAAAGCTCCTCTGGATATCTGTTTGTCTCCTCTCTTCCTCAGAAGCGGCAGGGAAAGAAGTACCAAACGGGGAGCAATTGAATGCAAAGTGCTCGTTTTCTCACCGACTTTTCTGCAAGCGCAGCCTACCCCCCGACCCCTTGAGGCGAGACCAGCAGAAACCCGCTTCAGATCAGAAGGTGACATATCAAAAACCGTGTCACAAAAAAGGCAGTAATGGTTGCCAAAGATGTGGCAGCAGTTCTAGTTTTCTACTGGGCTTTTCTATCGCTCCCCTGTCTATTGGGGTTGTATGGTATCAGAGGGAAACGCACTCTCAGGCCTGCCATGGAGGAGCGGGATTTGATCTTGACGGCTTCGTGACAGTTTGGGATGAGGGATAGCGGTTAGTGCTGAACAAGAGACTCGCAGCTGATCAATGGGGCTTCTCAGACAGGCCTATGTGCAGAGAAGTTATGGGATGGTACCTCTGTGTCGCTCCAGAGCTCCCTCTTCCACTTTCTCACTTGTTAATAACAGCTCATCTCTTTTTCTTTTGTCTTCCAAAGCACGAGATGGAAGCTGAAACATGAAGCACCCAAAGCTGACCCGCAGTGCGTTAACACTGTTTGATAAACAAGTTATTAAATAGAAAGAAGAGGCAAATGTTCTCACTCAGGTGGAAAGAGAAAAATAGAGCTTAATGGAACTAAAATGGATGCTCTAAACTACATACCAGAAGTTGTAAATGTTGCCATGGGATGTTATTGCCTCTGATTAGGGCTGAATGATTGGAAAGAATCATCTAATTGTGATTATTTTTTGCCTATATTGCAAATCTTATGTGTTTTGAAACAAACACATTTTTGGAAATAAACTATGGCACTATTTACAAAATGGCAACAACCAATCACTATTTTTTGTCTTTCTTTCTTTCTTTCTTTGGCTCGTGACTGCTTTTTGTCCATTTTAGTCACTTTTCACCCTTTTTGTTCCACTTCTTGAGCCATTTTTTAAATTTTTCAACCATTTTCTAAGGTTTCTTCTCATTTTCTTCCCAATTCTTGCTGTTTTTTGACCATTTTTACCACCTGAAACTCATTTTTATTGCTGCCCTTTGCTGTTTACTGCACTTTCGACCACCTATATTGTTTCTCTGGCAAGGGTTGTTTGACTTGTTGGTTG
Organism: Thalassoma bifasciatum; assembly: GCA_008086565.1. Classification (NCBI taxonomy): domain Eukaryota; kingdom Metazoa; phylum Chordata; class Actinopteri; order Labriformes; family Labridae; genus Thalassoma; species Thalassoma bifasciatum. The sequence continues at coordinate 25,726 of RPOG01003288.1, forward strand.
AGCAGGGATGACTAACACTGGTAGAGAGCATAAAACAGCTACGGCAAAAGGTTGTATCTGGTATTGTGGCACTGTTAAAGTTTAAGAAATATTGCACTGTCTACAATTAGAATATTGCAGCAGGACACATTGCAATTTATTGTAATTTGTAATGAATTACTTAGTCCTACCTCTGACAATGTATATTTTACAGAATGTTAAATGGATTACTTGCCTACTTGAGATTAGCTATCTCACAAATCTTAACCCAATAACTGATGGGGAATTATCTTTTTTGTAACTCACCAAGTCATTTTCTAACCTGCACTCAGCCCATCTGCGATTCAAAATGAGATTAACAGCACTGGAGTCAGTTATTTCTCTGTGTATCAGAAAAAAAGCTAAATAGGAGAGTGATAGAACACAGGTTAAGCTGTTGGTGATAATCCCCATTTCAACCCACATGCAGCAGTTTGCAGTTATCTTTTCAAACCCTAGACATAAGATTAAATGACCAAATGTATTTGGACTGTTTTGTTCACATACAATAGCTGCTGGATTTCTCTTTGTTTTTGTCTTTATTTGTGTGCTCTACAGTGAATGCTGTACGTAGTATTATGGGCCAACTATGCAAATACTTTGTACGAAGGCTGGACTGTTTTCTGTTTTTCATCTGAAAAGTATTTAAAAAAAGATTTTCTAAATTGAACAGCCAGGTTATGTTTGCTCTGCTTGGTGAGGTTGGAGTTGGTAGATGAGCACTGGTAGGACATAACCAGGAAATTACACGTTACGGACACATCTCAGAGGGTTGTGAGTAACACCAGGCAGATAATCTGCTCACATTCTGGACACTGAACTACAAACTGATTGGTGCCACATTTCAAACAGCTTTTTTCCTACAGATAAATACATTACTTCTTTGCCCTGTGTCCTGGGAAAAGTTGTTTGGAACAAAGAAAAGTAGTGCCAAAAAGAAGATCTGCTCTACTTTCATTTTGCATTCCACCTTAGTACAAGTCATGTCCCACAGTGGGTGATAGTGCTCATGGGTAAATGAGTTTCACACTGGGAAAACACTACAATTCCAGCCAAAATGGTCACTACATTGAACACCAAAGAAAGGGTCCTTACAGTGCCTTGAAAGAGGGAAAAGTCATTTTTTGCATCAGTTTTCCATAACAGGGTCACAGGTTTAGTCTAAAGTAAGGCTCCCTGAAAGGTTCTTTCTGTGGTTCAAAGAGTCCAATCAAAGAGCTGCAGATCAGTCTACAGATGAATGAATGGCACCCAACTACCGTGCCATGATGGCAGGTCCCTGAGGTGCACGCTCACCAAAAGAGGAAACGTGTTATGGATCAAATGCCAACAAGCATGTGAAATCAAAGGCAAAGACATACAGCAAGGCACCTTTTACCATTTAGAGGCAGCTGTAGAGAGAGTGCAGCTTTCATTATGGATGTAATGGAGAGCTGGCCAAGGTCAGAAAGCAATCATCATTCTGACACCTCACCCAGCAGGCAGCTCTGCTCCTCAGAGCCTCGCCAGTGCTACGAGAGCTGTCTTACACATAACAACAACAAGCAATGGAGGCCAAAGGCAGTGTCACAGGCCACCCCTCCATCGATAACAGTGCAAAGGACCTGTAAGAAAGCTTTCTCGTAGCAGAAAATAGGGCCTGTCAGCGTGCAAAATTCTGGGGCTTCATGTCAGGGAGCGTAGTCAAGAGAGTGATCCTGGGTGTGGATGTGTGTTGACTTGACATATCTGTAAACTGGATGGACAAGTCAAGAATAACCGCCTCTTTTAGAAGAGCTAACCGCAGCTCGGCATATGGCAAGGCCCGTGGTGGCTTAAAGTAAAGACGGGAGGCAGGAGAGTGTGCGGCTCATCCCAGGCATGAGCTGCCATCCCTGTAGAGGAGCCCTGTAATTAGCAAGGCTAATGAAGAATACTGAGACTAATGTCCCCGCTGACCTCCGAGCCCTCTTGGCAGGGTGAGAGGGTGGCCTTCAACAGAGCAGAACATGATACCACGCTATAGCCATTAACCCTGACCCAGCACTCCCCTCAGGCTTACATCTGGTGCAGGACTGGACCGGTACCAAATCTCAGTGGGCAGTAAGACAGAATACCTGGGTCCACGGGTAATGAATTGTCTGATAGGCCCTATTATCTCTCATCTTCTTCACTTCACTAACTGTAAATCCAACCCTTTAAGAGACAGTGTGTTATTACCCGAGCTGTGCAGCCGTTGACTCTAAAACGCAATTCAAAAATGCATCAGAAGCATCCTCAAGAGTGCTCGTTTAAAGTCTGCACACTGTAGATATTCCATCATTATAAACACTGTTGTTGTCTGTTTTGCACAGCATGGTTCCTCACACTGTGATTACATAGCACAGGAAGACACCTGTCACATGGAGCTGTTACTAACTGTTACTAGCTGTCAAGGCTTCCTACTGATTGGTTGCTGCTCATATGAATGCGTAGAAAAGAAATGACAAACCTAATCTTGAAGTGTGAAAGTGTATGTTTGTGTACGCACAGATCACAATTTCAGAAACAAAACATCACAACCTGAGGAGGCAAAAGACACATTCAGTCTGGTTATTCAGGTGATTTAAAACCATTTTGGAGATACTTGGAGCTCAATAAAGTTCAATCAAACACAGAGATTTTAGGCTTGTTTTTTTTGGGTTGAAAAAAAATGAGAGACTGGGATTGTGAGTTGCAGAGTGAATTGGTGGTGCCACCATCAATATTAAACACATGCAGTGACATGTATGACTGCTACAAAGCAACATGATTGTCAGCAGTCACCATTATAAGCAGCGCTCCCACTGATGTATGTCCAGCTTTACATGTGAAAGAAGAAAAACACATCAAACATTGCAAAATAATGGACATTCCTGAATAAAGGTAGCCTTCAGTTTATGCGGTCATTATTACAATTCATCCAACTGTCTGTCAGAAAAATGTAAAATTATGTTTAAAATTTAAACATCTAATGCAACATTCTCCCATTTAAAGACGGTAGTCTCACTGTCTGCTCCACATGTAAAGGCTTTGAGATGCACTGTCTGTCTGATGCTGATTGCAGTGACACCTTTGACTGGAATCAGTAAGGTTTGTTCAGGATAAAGACTTCGTTTCCCATAAGCATCATCACCCACTGTAGTAAAGATGTGACTATTACCAAGTTTGAATGCAAAATGAACCAGACTATCTGTTTTGTATCTCTTACATGTAAGTTTAGTGAATACTGGTTATGTCCTACCAGTGCTCATCTACCAACTCCAAACTCACCTCAGCAGAACAAACATAACCTGACTCTTTGTGTTATTGATATACTCTCAGGTTTGAACAGATCACTGCAGTATAAATGACTGGCTACAGTGCATCATGCTCTGTGTAATGTCAATACATAGTTTCTGAGATATCATACGGGGAGCGGTCTTAAATGATCCCCACAGAGGAGACTGTCCATGTGTTGGTGCTTGAGCTGCACATTATGCTGTTTGATGTAGTTTACTGATATCTGACGGACATTGATCTCTGAATGAGCTTGGTTGTATACATTGGGGAGCTTACATGTTTGAACCCTGCAGCCATGTTTACTTTTTCCATTGGTGACTGAAAGCATTTCATTACAGTTTTTTAACTGCAGAATGAATAAGACACAACCTAAACTCACTAGTAAAATACGCTTTTAAATATCAGATGAATCTTGTGACAGAAATAGATGTCACAGTGAAGTTTGGTCTTACTAGAGTTTACCAAGGTTTGGTAACAGTCAATGAATAATTGGTTAAATGATCCAACATTTGAAACATTTTTTAAATAATTTTAATGTTTTTTAAGAAATGAACATTTTCACAGGAGAAATCTTGAATTTTTACCTTCATAATTGAAAAAATATGAATATTAATGCATACATAGTTGAATGTTAACCATCAAAATTGCATTGATTCTCATCTCAGCATGTTTTTATCCTTGAATTAAAACATGTTGTTAGGGGACATAAAGTAAACGAAAAATATAGAGTTATTTATTTTTGGAATAATCTATTTGAAATGCATGTATGTTGATTAATATCAAATTAAACTGCATTGTTGTGCCCCATCATACCCATGTCACTGCTCTGTAACACAGGGTCAAACATGAGCTGAATGTGACAAGGCCTGTTTAGTCAGCCTGTTACCAACTATTGCTCAAAACACATGCATGCTAACATTGATGCTGTTTGTGAAAAAATCAAGACTTTTAGTTCACTTTTCAGGCACAACATTTTTTTTTGTTTTTGCAAATGTGCACATTTGTTACTTTTAATACCTTTTTTTTCCCTCTTGGATACTTAAGTGCAGTGATTCTCAAATGGGAGTTTGTGCTTCACAGTTGCATCATGACAAATTTTTAACGATCATATCAAAAACAACTTGATTTAGATTTTATATCAAGGCAACAGCAAATGAGGCACTTATTCCAAATGAAGCGTATTCATTTATTAAATATATTAATTGCAAAACCGCCTGGACTAGACAGCCTCTGTTTGTTGACGTCATTTATTCAGCAAGCAAGTATGTATATTTGTATGCTAACAATAGCATAGCCATGAGGATAACAATAGACAGGTGGTTGAAACAAGACAAACAAAAAATGATTTATGAAAAAAAAAAAACATAATTTTCTGGGGTAATATATTGTTTTTATTGATGTCACCCTTGATCAGTGTCAGTATCTGATCAAATTATGTCACATAAAAGCCTTAAAGGTGCATGCATGACTTTTGTTTATTACTATTTCATTTGAAATGATAGGAAACTTATATATAGTTGTTATGGTAGTCATAGTTTCAGAGTAGCATCCAGTTTTAATCCAACTTGATCTGACGAGTTTTTTCCTCCTGAAAAAGGGTAGTTTTCAGGAAAAACTGATGATTATGTAGCTCAGGTTTTTAGATTTGTCAATTCAATCACATATTTTAACAGAGAAAACTGACGACATACTCCTTTGCTAAAAATCTCAGATATCAGCCATTTATCAGCCTTTTTTATTTTTTTATTAAAAACTCCAGAATAGATAATGCACATTTCTGGTCAAGTGTCCTAAGAGCTGAACTAACGGCCTTGAACCACTTGAGGAGGTCTGTGCTCTCCCACTGCTCCTCTTATGTGTCGAACCAGAGGTCTGAACCAATTAGTTTAAAAGTAAAATATTCAATGTGATTAAACGCTGGTTAGAGGCAGAGTTTTGTTGCAATATCACATAATCTTGATGAAATATCAGAAGCTGTCACACAAACTGAGGATCATATTGTCACTGTGGGATCTTTCACTCAGTGTTAAGGTGTGGAGAAACCAAATTGAAGCAGAAAAGTACAGTATGCTGCATGTGTAAAAAGACTAGAATCACACTGACTTTGTGTGTACGTCTGTTTGATTAGCTCCAGTTGAGGAAGAGGACAGATAAATATTGTATAAATGAATTTATTGTGTAATGCGAGCAATCAAATTAATTAAGGGGGTCCACAGCTGTTGGAGGCGAATAAGGCCATGAATTTTTCAGTGCTACCACTTCTCCCGAAGATTTTACAATAAATATTTCTGGAGGTCTTGGATGAATTTTTCATGGCTGAGTGGGGGAGATGAAAGGCGAAACGGGGGATCCAGGGGACGGGAGCTCTCTGCTGCTGACACACCACAGAGAGGTGCATCGGCTCCAATCTTTATCAATGAAACCCAACCGGCACTATTGCTTTAATTACCCGGCTTTGTCAGGCACTCCACTATCAATAAAGAAAGGCTGGGCCATTCGGTCAGCTGCAGGAGGAGGAGGAGGAAAGGGAGGATGAAGGGGTGGGAGCATGAGCCCCCCTTGTTTTCCTCCCCTCCCTCTTTAAGAGAGGAAATGATGTAGCAATGATTGAGCAGAGAAGCAGTCTAGACCCTCTCCTCAGACCCTGAAACAGAGCTACATCCTGGTTTTGTTTGGGAGATCTGAGATTTGCTCTCGGTCATTCAAACCCCAGCAGCATGAGGGTGTCAGATACAGCTGCACCACCTTTAATTCAAGGCTGTATCATTTATTTATCTATGATATCCTTGTAGAGGACAAATCAATGAAGCATGGATGAATAAAAATCAGAAGTGGGAACCTCATGTACGTTTTCCCTGATTTGGTATTCAGGGAGTATCATGAGGTAACTAATTCAGTGGAGACATCTGTTTGCTGGGCAGTGCAGCGGCAGTATCCCACATGGAACAGCATCCATAAACAGCATCCTGTCTCTTTCACCCAGCACTGAAATACACAGAGCAGAGGTGGTGCAGTTTATGTGTAGGACTATTTTTGCTCCAGTTTAACACCACTGATGCCAGGATCTAAATAACCACTGAAGACCTGAACATCTGTGAGGTATGGAAAAAGTGCTGTTTGAAGAGGAGAGTAACCATGTTTGGCCTCAGTGACTTTATCCCAGTGAGAAGAAAACTTAAAGCTGAAAGCACTGAACTTTGACCACTTGGGGGCAGCAGAAAAACAAAACAGAATATGGACACATTATCGCATTACCAAGTTGTCAAGGCTTTTAATGTTAGCAACCAGTAGCCTGGGCAAATCAAAAAGAGCGATTTTGACATTTATTTGGACAGCAACCAGGGAAAGTCCATGTTTTACTCTCTTCTTAGCTCTGCTATTTTCCCGCCGGTTTCAGAAACGGCTGGTGTATTTACCTATGGGGGGGTAATAACAAATCTAACATGTCAAACATCCAATGTAAGACCAGATTTAGAGAAAATAGAATTCACTAAGGTGTCTCAATCCACATCTGGTCTGATTCTGATGTTTGAAAAAGTAGATAGGGCGCATACTATGGCAAACAGCACCGATAGTCTTAGCCTGGGGTTATGGAAAAGCCTATTTGACCGTGGTGTTAGCCACATACATAACTGTCAAAACCATCCATTTAACTAATTAACTAATTTTACAATGAAAGTGAGGCTGGGGCAGAACACATGTCAGGGGAACTTCCTGGAAAATCCCTATCCAACAAATACCAATTTCCTTGTATCAACAATTAACAGTTAAATCTAAAATTTTATTCTACAATTTTTAATATTACAGTCCTCTGAACACACTGTACAAATCCATCGACTTCATAACCTTACACTTAATATTTATGCTGATGCATCTCTAGACATAAGATCTCAAAGAAACTTGGGTGATTTAATGTGACTCCCATTGACTATTTTATGTATTCTGTTGAAGGCAGTCCGATGTGGAATAATAAGAAATCAGCCTTGTTTGATACAACCTGTTTCTAGATTGATCTAAGATTTGGTTGAGTCTACATTTCATATGTAGCGAATGCTGTGTTTTGGCTTTGTAACAGCTCTTCAGAAACCAGTATATGTTTCATTCTCTGATTTCTCAGAGTAGGCTGGAACAACTTCGATGTCAAAGCGCTCTGTGTTAAAGTTCAGGGGAGGCCCATTGTTTGACTTAAAAAATGCTTGCTTAGACCTTTCTTCAAGAAACTTCATTATAGCACAGCTTCTTTACAAAAGGAAATACATTCTGTGTCATGATATTCTGTGTTGAGGTACTAGAGGTCGGTCTCAAGGTCACATTTTGAAGGTTTTAGTCTTGGCTCAGTCCGGATGAGCCAGACTCAGGATTTCTGTGAAGAGATCTGCTGTTCTCCGACCTCTATGATGTGACATTAGTTAATCTTAAGTTGCACTGTTCCTAATGAATTAATTTTGTAATTTGACAAATAACATTCACTGTTAGCACACTGGAAACCGTTTCGAGTGCCTCATGCGTCAGACACCCAGAAAACAGGGACATCAGTCCATCTTATTTCTAGTCAGAATTACCTCTGAACACTTAGTTAAGGTCTCATTCACCTGACAAATAAACATCTAATTTCAGGTATTGAAAATCGTTCATAAATGAAGCATGAAAAAATTATAACAAGTGCAATACTTACCTATAATTATGTCAGTACTCTGTGCAATATCCATAATCTATAATTTATTTATGTCAATACTTTTGCAATATTCCATACCAATCTCATCATGTATATACCACACATTTTAGGTAGACTGTACATACTTAATGTTCTGTCCTATATTTTTATTTTATTTGATATTTTTACGCTTAGATTTCAATTTTGGGTATGCTTTTACTTGACACTTATGCTTAAATTTGTACTTTCTTATACTTCTAACACTCTCTGAATGGGAGTAACTGTACACTTAAAAAGCAATTTTCCCTAAAGGAACAATAAAGTATTCTGATTCTGATTAATTTGTTCAGATATGAGAATTTTGTATGTTGTTCTTTGAAAGGTTTGCAGACATCTTGTGTTTGTCAGTCAAATATATTCAAAAGAAAACTAAAAAGAGGATGCTCCTAAACTGTTCAAACTTGTAATGGTTTTTAGATTCACTTTCTATGGTCTTGGTTTTATCTGCGTCTTGGTCTCAGACTTGACCTGGTCTTGACTCTCAAAAGTCTCGGTCTTGTCTTGGGCTCAGTGCATTCTGGTGTCAGGCAAATCTTGGTCTCAGATAGTGTGGTCTTGACTGCAACACTAGATAATATTAATGTTTTCTCATAGTTTAGTGGGCCTAATTTATTGATTGATAGGGAAAAGTCTTAAGTGAATTATGTCTTTTCAACTTAGGGCTCTTGAGTGATGGCACTTGGAAGTCAGATCATTGGGCTGAAATCTTTCATAAATAACTGGGGTTGATTCCCATTCAAAAATAAACAGGTTTTTGATATCAAATTTAACTTTTACTGTCATTAGTATTTGGGTTTTTTTTCAGTTTTGGGGCCAGATGTGCATCAATTAAGATACTATTTTGGAATTTTCCCATGTTTAATCTTATGGCTTTATGTATGGCTAGTGCTAACAGTCAACACCAGTGAATATCTTGAGCTAGTTTCAACCATTGACTGTATATAGAATGGACAGCGCGCTTCCGCCTGTCACCGTTCTACAGTTTTGAAGCCAAAAAACCCAGTTTCTCTAGCCGCCATTGTGCAGCCAGAGTCTGCGCAGTAGAGAATTTCCGGTGGAGCCGAGTAAAAAAGAGAAATAACAATATTTATTTCTTCTTCTTCAGAAGGTTTAGTCTCCTTTTGACTCTCTTTCCCGAAGTTTCTTATATCCCCGATAAAAACTACTCACGGCAGCTGTCAACTATCGTAAAACTAAACTTATATCGTAGTTTTTAACGTCCAATAACTAATGAGAAACTAACTTCTCAGGAAAAAAAACACCTGAACACCATGCAGCCAGATGACATCGTCATACCACCTTAGCGTAAGGATGAGAGAAACGTTTTCCCGGCTCATATCTGGAATACATGGGGAGGCGGGGCTTATGACCTATACTGCAGCCAGACACCAGGGGGCGGGGCATCTGCTGGAGGCTTCAGTTTGAGCCGAACTCCGTTACGTCCACTCATTATACAGTCTATGGTGCAACCTGCTGTTTTAGCTGAAGGACCATGTTTCACTTCCCTGCCCCCTCGGTCACACGCACAGCCAGATATTATTGATGGAGAATACATTTAAAATCATTTTCATCTGGAGTAATCCAGGGTTTTCAGGGTTGTCCGATACCAAGATTTGGTCTGGGAAGAAGTTGACTTCCCTGCACAGAGCAGTGACCTCAACCCAATCCCTCCTGCCATATATTTCAGCGCAATGTCAATACGTTAATCTGTGTTGTACTATCAGGCTGTTTCCTGGTCTAATAATAGAAAGGAAAGCAGGCTTACTCTAACAGACGGCTCCACTCAGCACTTAGCTGGACCGATTGTTTAATTCTGTTATATTCTCACCAATCAATGCCTCCACTTCAAAGCGATGGGAAAACGCTTGCATCCAAAGTGGATTGATCAGTTCTAATACAAGTCATTAACATACAAGTTGTTAACAAGTGAGGCCTCTGTACTGTATCTAGGAATCAAGAGAGTCATCGATAGAGCCAATTTAAGACTTTTAATGTCTTAAAACCTTGAGTACACACTCCTCCACTCCAGAACGGGATCAACCGCTGTTAAACCTTTTCTTTCATTCTTTCTCTCCAAGTGGTTTCCACTCTCTCTCTCTCCCTCGCTGTCTTTCCCTCTCTTGCTGTGTCCTTTGCTCACTCGCTCAACCTTAGCCACTTAGCTAGCAGTCTGTACTACGGCGTGAGACTACTGGTTCACTTTACTGATAATAAATTTATAAGCCAAACTGAGGGGAAAGTATTAGACAACCTTGTGAATAGCCGGGGTTCACTTTAGCTGAGGCGGCGTATCCTTTTCATCAACAAAAATAACTCTTCAAAGGCAGTAAAAGCATGCTTAGAAAGTTAAAGGCCATTTTAGCAGACGAGGCCGGAGGAGGGAGGGGTGAAATCAGAAACAATCCAGCCTCTGATAGCCCACGACTCCCCCTCCCGTCCTCTCCTCTCCCTCCTTACTATCCCCGACCCCTGGCCACAACACAGCACCACCAGCACAGCACACATCCGCGGCTTAAAAAAAGCTAAATCAAGGCTTTGAAAAACATACAGTGTCTTTAATAATTCACGCATTGGTGGGTTTGAATAGCCTCTTTAGCGTAGAAATATACAGTCTCCTGATATAAGATCAGTCCCTCTGGGGGCTCCCTCCACATCCTCCTGCAGTGTGCCCTTTCTTTACTACTCTACGGGCTGATGCATCTACCTGCCTGATTATATTAGGTAGAAAAATGGAGCTCGTACAGGATTGTATCGGGTGAACCAGCAGTTTCAGAAATATATATTTTTAATGGTTGTACGTTCAAAAAAAGAAAAGCGCTCTGAAGTTGTACAACACCCTGTGAATCGATGAATCAAGTGCAAAGTTTTGCAGTAAAGCAATTATTGCAGTTGACTAGCATCTTTACTGAGGTTGTGGACTAACACAGGATTGTAAATATTTAACCACTTTTGCACCCAATGCACATTCATATTTCATCGGGTTTCTTGCAGTTTATTCTCAAAGCAAAGCGTTGCACTGCATAATTATTTCAGTTTAGCCGTTTTTTTCCCAACCTATTACTTTCATAAATACAGGAATTTGAGTTATAGCTCCTCAGAGGGCTAATTTAAGAAAAGCATGCATTAATTAGTAGAACCTAGATGGAAAGGAAGAAATCCCTAAGTAAGTAAGCTGTTGGCAGATATCAAGGATGATTTTCGCCTTCAAAGGAAATGGGGATGGATTTGAGAGGATGCGGCGGTTGAATCAATACTGTTGACTCTTGAGGTTGGCAGGTGTGGTTGGAGCGTACCTCTCTGCACAAGCATTTCCATCATCCAGGCAGAAAAACCTCAACGCAGCCAAACTGGTAATCTACTCCCAACTTTCCAAGGCCTTTTAGTGGTCGCAGGAATAGTTTAATCACACTTAATTTCCGTTTTAGCTCTCAAAAATAATGTCAGCTCCTTATGAATTATTCAGACGGGCTTTTTTTTGCCTCTACTTCAAGCACTTCAGTGCATTGTAGAGCGCAGTGTGTGACTTTAAACCTTTTGTTGTATGCTTCCATTTGTGTGTATGTCCATTCTCACATCCAATGTGTGAAATAATGAAATAAATATCGAACTCCTAAATATTTTAGTGCATTCTAGGAGTAAAGTGGAAGTGTTTTTCTGACAGACCTTGCCCCCCCTACAACCCCCCCCTCCCTGTTCTCTATCTCTTCACAAATGCATTGTGTGCACTGGCCGGCCCAATCCATCACTTGGCGTCTGGCGGGAGAAAAAGCACTTTCCCAGGTTGGGTGTTTTTTAGTTCTGCCAGCGCTGCTGTTTCCGCGGGCACCCGTGAGACCTCGCTGATGGACACTCTGGTCATCACTGGCAGGGAGCTTTGGGACTCTCTTCAACTCCCCCTCAACCCCCTCCTCCTATCTCCACCTCAGCCTGCTCCACTCACCTCGTGTTTTCATCGGCACCTTCCTTTGTCCCAGCAGTGTTGTGCACTCCTTTTTGACAATGATGACTGCTGTACCTGCATGAATTCTCCCTTGCAAAGTGGCTCGGCCTTCAGAGACCAACCAGATTCTGTCATAGAGGGGCATTAAGAGATGAATATTGCTTTGGAGTCTGGTACCAGTCAAGGATAATCTAAGGAAACACAGATTTCAGATAACAAAAGCCATTGATTTGATCATGTAAGAAAAAAAAATGGCTTATCATCATTTTTGTTAAGAACCAACATATGCGTAAGATGCACCAGTCCTTGAATAAACTCTAGAAAGATGCTTTCAACTGATGGACGGCATCACTGAGTAGCTTTGAGTGAACTCCAGTACAGTTCTCCACTTTTTCCAGTATCTTTCCAAATACTTTCTTTTAAGCATTTCCATATCAAAAAATAAATCATTTTATTTAGGCATCATCCATTGGTTGGATTTCTGTTTTCTCTGAATTTTGACATTAGCTATATTGTTTTCTTTAACCCAAAGGGAACCGTGACATTGCCCACATGTCATAAGAGCAAGCAGCAAGTGGACAAAATGAACATGGCATCTTAAAACACCAGCCGTCTCTCATGATGGCCCACCATCTCCTTTGCTGTTATACATAAACTACAATCTTAACTATAACTCTAATTCTAATTCCAAGAAAGCTGCATGGTAGATACTGAGCAAGTTAACCAACTCAGACACATAAACCTGTCAGATGAAACCAAAGATCATTTGAAATACAGACTCTTTAGACCATGTGTAAAATGATGACTGGTACTTTTTTTTGCATGTAAAACCTCAAATATATATATATATATATATATAAAATGTAAACAAGGCCAGTTTGAGTTCAGTCCATAAATTTCCAGCATTGATAAATGATATTTAGTGTAAAAACTGCAGTTCCTTGAGTGTCCACTTGAGGCTGTCCTAAAAATTAAAGAACTGTATACAGCCTCATGTGAAGCTGTACATTTTTTCAGCAAAATAAAACATGTTTATAGTCCAGTATGGTCCTTGTTTTGGGTATTTAGCTTGTAGATTGTTTGTGCACATGTAAAGGGGACGCTTTCTTTCAAATGCACATGCAAAGGGAATATAAAGGGTCAGAGTTGAGCTTTAAAATCCACTGTAGCTGCGCATCTTCACCAGTGTTTTCAAACTTTTCAGCCCATGACTTCAAGCAGTAAACCAGTAACAGGGGAAAAACAGCGACCCCTAGTTGTGGAGGGTGATCACAAAAACAAAATACAAAAACCAAGAAAAATGTTGACTACTGTTTAACTTTTATAATTACTATTATTATTATTGCATGAAAAACTTTAGAACATTACAACAATATAAACAAGGCCAGTTTGAGTTCAGCTTGTTAATTTCCAGTGTTGAAAATGACATTTAGTGTAAAAACTACAGTTCCTTGAGTGTCCACTCAAGGTTGTACCAAAAGTTTAAGTATCCTCATAAAGCCTCATTTTTAATTGTTCACATTTTCAGAATGAAAAAAAAAACATGTTCATGGTCTGGTATGGGATCTTGTTTTAGGTATGTAGCTTGTGCATTTTTTGTATACATTGTAGAGGGGATGATTCTTTTACAATGCACACGTTAAGAAAATATTTAGGGTGAGAGTTGAGCTTAAAAATCCACCAGTGTTGGAGTTCAGAGGTTTTCCAACTTTTCAGCCCACCCAATTTTAACTACCTGGGGTCATGTGGAAAAACTGTCCAAACATTTTCTACTTTCATGATTTTATATCAAATTTAACGGCTTGCTCTGTTTACATTTTCACAATGATGGATGAAATATGCATTTGCCAATTGTTTTTGTAACTACTCCATCAGAATTTGACCTCCAGTTTAGGCACTTGTGTTTGACTTGATCAAAGTTAGTTTGAGGGAGAATTTCCTTTGGCTCAAGACATCACTCAAGAAACAGATGAATGACATCAGAGATGACATCCATGTTCTGTGCAGTCTGCAGTTTTACCAGCAGAGAGATGTTTTACTTTCAGCTGTAATATCTGATCTTTCTGCAAACCCTTAACCTGCCAGTTTAAGATAATCCACATGTTAGAAGGTAAGTTATCAGATGCTAGTTTGCGCACCAACTCAAGATACAGAGATCTGAGACAAAGTGTCAGTATTTGACGAGTTTAGTGGAGGATTACAGCTGCTATCGTGAAGACTCTCAATGGTGCAGCCAGGAAGAGACAGAGACGTCTCACAGTGGCTCCCATTCAGCTCCATTTTGCATCACAACATAGCAAAGCACAGAAGAAGAGGGTTTCCTCACATGTATGTGCTCAGAACAATTATGTAGAAATAAATCTATTCAAATTGAAGTCTGCTCCAGTTTTACTCCGACAAACTGAGATTTGATTTCTAAAATGCTCGCTCCTCTCTTCTACACAAAGAAGCCAGCGGGGAGAGGGTGCAATCGCTGGAGAGAAGTGGGCTGGAAGGCAAATCTAGGTGATGCGTATGTTCTTAGAGTGCCCCTGGGTCTTCCATGGGTAGGTAGGATCTGACAAAAGAGATCTGTACAACAAAAAAATCCTCCACTCTGCTTGAGCATGGGATATTAAGCCCAGATAAAGATTCTCTCTTAAACATACTCTCTTCTCTCTTTTCATCCCTCTTTTATTCCCCTCCCTCTGCAGTGGCAGAAGAAATTACCCATTGTAGCATTAGATAAACCCAAACAGCCCTCTCCGTAAGACCTCCAGTTCCTCGTGCAGTCCCAGCTTGGCGTCCCTCGGGTGTTTGTTCAAAAGGAAAACTCTGCGCTGCCTCCGGGGGATGTTTAACTCATTGCAATGGCAAGTATTTAGAGAAAACTCAACAAGTTTGAGGCTGTCAAAGCTCCAATCCAACTGTCAGGCAGAATTATGTCTCTAAGGCGTCTGATGTGAGGTAATGACCAATTGCATCATTTTGACAAACCCACCATCGATGAGAACTAGGGCAGACGGCGAATGCTTTCCGCACAAGTGTTTCATTAGAATTTGAAACACTGCTGCTAAGTGCATTAAATGATGCTGATTAACTAAGATTATAGCTGCAGCACGGATGTGATTTCTGTTATGATTCAGTGCACAAATTGAAGCAGAGCAAACAGTTTTTTTTCTTTTTTTCCAGCGGCTGATGAATAATTGAGATTCAGCAGAGGGTACATCAATAAAGTGGTAATGAGGCATATTTGTGTGAAATGTCTAATTCTCAAACTCTGTCACCCGTCAAGCAGCATAAAACATCTGGTGCTGTAATGAAGCCGACTGTAGGTTAATTTTGTTGCTGGAAAACATGTTTTAATTTAATCTGCTCGTAGTGTTTGGGTTTGTTATTCTACACATTCAGATTAGATTTTCCTTTTTGCATATTTCTCCATTATCACTCCTGCGTTCTTTGTATCAGAAAATGAATATAAATGAATTAAACAATATTTCAAAATAAAAGCTTTGCACCCAAAATGTACAAAAAAATACACAGATATAGCTTTGTATATATAATTATTATCATTGCAGAGATAAGAGGTTGCCCTTAATATTGTTGAGCTATTGATTACTGTTGATATTTCTAGGGCTAATTTGCTTCTTTGCTTTATCTTTCAAAATAAAGCACTTCTTTAAGCTTCACCTCTGACTTGTGGTGAGGTTTTATAAATAAGAAAAATAGGAAACACACTTCAAATTAAACACACAAAGCTCTCCAGGTCCTCTGTGCTCCTCTCTGTTCACTATTCTTTCCAAAACTGAGGCTTTGGTGCCCTCTATCTGTCAGCAAAGGCAGCAGAAAATAAAAGACCTCATGTGAAGTCATCAACTGTTTCTTCTTTATCACACTCATTTAGTGATTGAAAGGGAAAAAATGATATTTTCTTCAACAAAAAGTCAAATCTGTGATGGACTTGAGGGTGAAAACAGGGATTTTTTCCTGTGACAGACTCCACCTGACGCTGATATTGTAAGTGTTGCTGAATAATTCAGTTTGGGAAATTTAAAAAAGCGAAGCATCACTCCGATTTTTTATTTACCACAGTGTCTACAGGTCACTTTCCTTTGGAATAAAACTGTTCCTTTGTTCTGCCTTTTTCTAACACAGTTGTGGCATGTTGTGTCCACCCGGAGTACTGTTGACCTTCTGTGAGGCAGCTACCTGGTTAAAGAAGTCCATTTTCAAGGCTGTTCTTGCCCAAATCAAAACTCCATTATAGATTTTACCTCCAGGGGAACCTAGGGCTCACAAGGTCCTTGGCAATTTTACCTGAGGAAGAAGCTAAAAGGATTTGAATCTCAGAGGATGGGTGAAGAGAGGGAGGGTGTGAGGACCAGAGAGAGGGTGGGAGACGCACCTCAGGACCCGAGCCCCTAATCTTTCTCTTGCCAAGCAGGGAGCAAAGCAGAGCAAAAAATGGAGATTCAGATATGGTTCAGTGGCACTGAACCCGAAACATCAGGGCCTGCAGAAGTGGTGGAGGAGAGAGAAGAGAAACCTTGAAACAGAAGAGCTGAGAGATTGTTATGGAAGGATTGCCAGGGGAGCTAGCTTCAGCCCAGAAACAAGAGCTTCCAATGCGTTTAACATATATGAGAGAACAACAGCTCTCTCTCCTCACACCATCCGTAACTATTTGTACTAACAAGACAGATGGAGGCCAAAGATGCAGACAGATCACATCAGGACATCTGTCACTTCATGGCAACAGCCTCCTTAATAAGTGACAAGGCTTCCTCACCCGTGGGCACAGGACAGGGTGGGGTGGGGTTAGTGTCTCGGAGCAGCCGTCAAAGTCATGTGGTGCCCTTTTTTTAAACAACTTGTCCCAATTACAGCCAATCACATGCGATCTGTGCCCTTGATTATCATCCTGGGCAGCAGACATCAAAGCGGCCGTCTATGGGCGCTGACACGAGGCTGTGCAGTAATTAGTGGACTTCTCCGACGAGCGTTTCATCACCAAATGTTTTCAAAATACCCAATGTCTTCATTCGCAAGCAGGGGGGAGGAGGAGGAGGAGGAGGGGGGGTTCACGTCGGGAGAGAATGATGCCCTACAGAAATAATTAAAACATAATTACAGCTCATCAGCTGTGCAAGTGCTCACAAAGTGCTGTCGCTGAAGATCTGCCGCTCTCCTCCAGGGCATCAGAGCAGTAACAGGCCACATACGGATACGAAAAACTCCCAGCACAGACACACTTACACCAAATAATCGTCTCATCACCAGAAAGATGAGGAAGAAAACATTTGCGAGAAAAGCACAGATTGAAATAAGTGCAGCATTGATGGTTCTTGGTGCTTATTATCCTCCATAAACACCTGCATTTATTAAAAATATGTTGTCTGCCAAGGACGAAGCAGGCAGCACACATCAAGACAGAAACCCAGAATGCACAGCAGGTCGTTAAAGCAATAACTTGTCTCCTCGGCTGATGTGTCAAACTACATGCTCTGGAAAAAGAGGAGATGCACAGATTGAGGAGCCAGTCAACCTTTTTAAATTGACATCATGTTAGCTGTGTCCCCAGGATGCAGCGCTGCCTCGTGACCACTGCTCCTCTGATGACCACTGGGTACAAACGTGGCTGGCAGTGCAGTCCTGTGAGGGGAAAAGTGCACGCTAAGTGTTTGTGACGAGTGCTAAGGCCATCGCTTGATTCCAAGGAAGTAATGAAGGCTGGACTGTAGGCGGTGTGTTTTCTGCGTCCACCTGATGGCGGACTTCTAACAACCCCAGTGTCAGGCCGGCTTAAGGTCAGGCATCCTCTCTCTGCTGCTCAGTCGGAGCTATCACGACATGTGTTTGTTCCTCCCAGCCCGAGCCGGGGAGCCAAATGGCACAATCGTCACAATGAAGTCTGCTCCCATGATGTGTGGGCTCTGTGTGTAACTCACAGGAGCTTTGTTTGGATTTGTGAATGCTGGGCAGGACATACTGTTGGCTTAAGGCAGTGGTTCTCAAACTTATTTTGCTTTTTTTTTTTTTTTTTTTTTCCAAGATACAAGATATCTTTGTTTGTCATCACACATGTTACGAAGCAACAAAATTTAATTTCCAGTTACATTTCATCCCAGATACAAAAATAAAAAGACAGTGACACATAACAGGAGCAGGAAAACTGTGGGTCACCAGTATGCACAGCGCCCTGTATCTTTAGATGTGAAAAGAGTACAAGAGGGAAGAAGAGGGGGAAAAAAAGCAAATACCAGACTATGCTCTGGTAGGCAGGCACAGTGTGGGATTAGGAAAAAAACTCAGCTCACAAGCACATGATAAACTAGGTGAAATTATGTTCAGCCCCCCCCCCCAACCCTCCACTTCCAACAACATGCTCTAAAATGAACACAAGCTCAAATGTGTACTTTGCTTCTTAACATGTAAAAGGCTTCATTTATTTGAAACATTGTCTCAGATAATTTATACAAAACTATAGCTTCTCTTTGTGACATCTTGCAGAAAATAGTAAAAATTTATTCAGAATTATTGCCGAATAACATGTTTTAACGCTGTCTCGGCACATCTACTTTTTCCTTGCCGGAAAAACTTGCAAACAAAGCAAGTTGTAACTTTCATGGCTGAAGTATTATAAATGACACTGCAACATGTGTGCTTTAAATTGTAACTGTGTACCAACACACTCCCGAGCCTCTGACTCCTTTGGCCCCAGGACCCCGTGTCACAAACCTGCTGCCCCCCCCTCAGAGGTCCCGCCTCCCAGTTTGAAGACCACCGGCTTCAGGCATGGCGGGGTAAAACAGACGACAAGAGGCGAATTAAAGACCGTCTTGATCAAGCCTTATAAAGACAGCACATTTCAAAATAAAAGATTCAGCTTGACAGGGACAGCCAAATAAAAGGGCAGGTCACAAATCTCTAGCACAAAATTGTTTGAAGAAGTGAATTAAAGTTAAATTTTGACAAACAGACTTAAGACTGAAGAGATATTGGTCTAAATATTCCCTAAAGGATTTTTTTAAAAGGATCATCGAGTCAGAGTTTGAACTCCCTCAGAGAACGCTCCAGCCCCTTTTCCAGTCGGACAACTGGATCACCTCTGTTGACTCTGACTGCATAAAGAGGCCTGGAAATAAAGAAAAGCAATCCAAAGTTTTCAAAGCAATCAAACAAATATTACAAACAGTTCCAAAACATACAGAAAGCCAGTTTTATGAATACAAATTACCAAAACTGCAGAAATTAACCAAACTGCCAATCAAACCAGCACAACAACCAGCCCAGTGCCAGAATTCAAAACAACCTTCCAAACCTCTGCTGCACCTGTAGACTGTATAATATGTGGACGTAGTCTCTGTGACATCACTCATCTGTTTCTGATGAGGAGTTTTGAAGCCTGTTGTCGATGGGGCCATATTTGAAATCCTGAACCCAACCATAGCTTCATACAGTCTTACTTATCTCATTTTATGAGACTTTGTATATCAAAAGTAAAAGAGCAGTTCTCTACTTTACCATGTTTTGTCCTACTTTAATGCATTTTGATGAGAATTTTTTTTTTATTAAGTATTTTTTTATAGGGTAAAATATACCCAACAATAGTGATGGTGTAACTATTTTAGTGATAGTGGTCCAGGGTTAACAGACAACTACAGCATGCCTACCTGTCAGTCAAATCAGATATGTCCTTATAAGAGCAAAACTTGTACTTTTGTTAATTTTGAACTTTATTCATATTTTCCAAACATGTTCATTATTAACATCTACTTTTTGACTTGGTTTGTTTGTGTGTTCCAGCCTATTTAGACTCTCGAAGAACTATGCTTTGTAGCGCTTTCACGTTGGTTTCATGTATCACAGCTGAAGGTTTCTGTAAAACCACAAAAATTACCTTTTAGGAATAACTGCATTGCATTTATCATCAAACTGATTGTAATACTTAAAAGAAATGTCATGACCTTTATCTGTGTTCTTTATTTTTTTAAGTTCATAAAACCTCAATGAACCAGCACTGGAAGCATTTTTGCACCCACAGTAGATTTATCTGCTTGCTAAATTACCCAAGACATTACTTTCCTCTTCCTTCCTGCAAGGCAAAATAAACATTTTTCTTTAAAGACCTTTGAAGACTTTATAAGAGATCTGGCCCCACTTTATTATGTTGGCCTTTGCAAAATAAACAAATGAAAATGAGATTAGTTATTTCATTAGTCAGATCTTAATACTATTTCTCAGCATCCAAATGAAATTCATTTTGTTAAGGTGAGGAGATAGATTATTCCATTTTACATTGAGCTTGTTTTCTCAAAAGAACGTGGATAAGTTAAGATCTTGAGAAAATAAATGGAATTATCTTGTTACCTTGAGAAAATTGAGAAGATATTATTTATTAAATCAATACACAAAATGAAGAGCATCTTTTGGAAATACATGCCTGAACAGCACAAGAGACCTCACTTTAAAAAGACCTTAGAGTGATAGACGTGGATTGATGAAATGCCAAATTTGTATCTTAATTTGGTTTTCATTCACTTTGATCATCGAATCAAAATATGAACATGGTGACAGTTTCGGTCAGGACGAACTCAAAATGCAGGAAAACTGCTCTGTAGAGGCTCTGGTTCACATACAACTCTGAATAGAAAAAATAAATCACTTTGGAGATATTAACCTTGTGGTGCATAGTGAACACTGCAGTGGACACCTATTTAAAACTTATTTACTCCTTAATTCAATGGTTCATGTGGTGGAAATTCATATTAGCCTGTGTCAGGATATTTTTATTCTTCTTAGGGCCTGAGAAAATGTTTTCAATTCTTTTTCCAAATAAATATATATTTTAAGAAAAAGTTATAGACAATTATTTGAGGGTAAAACAGCATAATAACTATAAATTATTCAGTGTTAAAATGGATGAAAGAGAGTTAAAATGTTTAGCAAAGCATTAAAAAAAGATTATTCATGAAATTACCCCCAAAAAAAGAAAAGAAGTCAAACAAAAAACATAAGTCATATTTACATTAAGTTCACACTGTTTTAAGTTGAATGCTCAGTTACATATATTTGAAAATAAAAAAATGGAAAACATTTTTTCATGCCTTAAGACAAATAAAAACACTCAAGGGAAAAATCCTGACACTGACTTTCATAATTCATGCATCAAAGGGTTAACTCATAAAATAATTCAGTTTTTGACATTAAGAAAAAAAACTTGGGACAGTGCTTGCTTGATGTGAAGAACCAAGTTTAGCAAGAAACCAAATTCTTAACACAGTTAACTATGAAATACTTGTGCTGGTTTGAATCCTGTATCCTATGCTGTACTTCTGTGTTGTTCTGTTTCAAAGTCCTGAAGTCTTTGCTAAATAACTGATTTATTTATATTTCATATTTTTTAAAGATTTCCTGCCATTTATTTCATAGATTTGAATATGTTAAATCATACGAGACAAACCTTGCTCTTTAATTTTAACTCCAGTGTATATGTCTGACTTGCCCCTCATACATGCATCTGTGGCGTTTACCACCTTTTATCTATATCTAACAGGCAGCAAAACTCAGTGCATTTTTCCGTTTGCAGAAATAAATCAAGATGTATTATCAGTGTATTACCACTAGAGGGCAGCACTATCCAGGAAATGTGTCTGCTTCTTTTGAATGAGGGCCTCACTTCTCAGAGCCTCTGATGGTTTTGGGTGTAGGGTGAGTATTAGAGTGTAAATATCCAGGAGAGAGATTTCAAAACAAAGCTCAGACTATTTTCTTCTAGAGCAGAAGTTTTGAACAACAGTGAATCAATTTTGCTTACGTGAAAACTTTTAATTAGGCTATGACATTTGCAATACATGTCAATTCCATCGTGCTCAACAGAAGTGGTAACACAACATTGACAATACTGCATTTTTAATTCAGGTGTGCTGCAGCGGTGGAGCCATGGAAGCTCTCGGAAATAAGATTTCATTTTCATATTAGTTTTAACCTTTCACTTTCTCTTAGCATTAGCCTTCTGTGATATTAATCTTATAATAGCTATTATTTATCTCAGCTAAAGTTGTTATCATGCTTCATTATTAGGATAAGTATGTTCAGTCTTTCTAACACACTGAGTTCATCACACAAAGTGGTTTCAAGAAAAGGTTATGAATTATGTGTCAAAAAAAGAAAAGTAGCAAAAAAAGCCCATTAATGTGTTCTTAACAAGCAAAATATTTGTTTTAAGCGAGCCTTTTACACAAAGTACAGAGGTATTGTGATATACTGCCTCATTTTATGCTACTAAGTGTCAGTAAAGTGACTTTGCAATTTAAGAAATTATTCCAAAAGTAAATAAACAGACAAATATGTGGAAATTGTTATGCAATAAGTCATACATTTTTGACGGACATGACGGTGGATCTCTTCCATACTGAGTTCTGTAGTTTTGTTGAGTCTGTGTGATTCTGTTTCAGTAAACCATGACACACACACTCTGTGCCTTTTGCCAAGGAGGAGCCTTTTTTTTAGGGATTCTTTTAACAGTTCCTCCTTTATCAACAGGAAACCTGAAATATATAAATGTAATGTGATTAAAAACTTTGAGAACTGCTGAGCATATAGAACAAAACTGATAAAGATTTCTCATCATTTGTCTTTGGAAGATATTTTTCAAGTTATAAAGAGACGTCATGGACATTGTCTCAGATAACATCCTATAAACAATAGTATTTGAAACATCAAGTCTAAAATGGCATACAGAAATATAAGCATACATTAATTCAATAGGGGATTTTTTTATTTTATTTTATTTATTTTTTTTGTAAATTTCAGAATTGAAAACTGTGAAGGGCTATTTCGGCCTAATGGCTAAGATACTAAGATCTGGGCAACAGTTTGATTGCAACCTTTGGTCCTTTTTCTCATGTTTCCTTCTCTATCCTCTGCTTCATCTTCTCCAAGTAAAGGCATACAGTTTTAAAGTATAACTTAGGAAACAAAATGTCACAAGGCTAAACTGTCACATTTTCTTTTTTTTAAATTTTTTTTAAGTGAAATGTCTAACCACTTTGACAGACACGTGTACACATTGTCATATGCACACTCTCATCAAAGAGAATGCTAAATGAAGTGATTTTTCCTGCAGCAGCTGCAATTTAACGCTCAACTCTACCTTAGAGCCACAGCCATCTCAAATGAAACACTGATTGCTAAAACTGTGCAACAACTTCATTGTGATTGTCTCCTGATATTAAAAACTATTTCTTGAATAATGTGCAAGATACTTTTTCACCCTTTAATAGCATTTCAGTCTAAAAGTTTAACTACTAAATGACTTCTTACAATTAAAATCCTACTTACATGCACAAAAAACTGATACTTATTAGCCCAAATATTGTATTAACACTCAGAGTCCATCAAAATTCATACTTAACCAAAAAAAAAAAAATCCAGTTGTCTTGTCTAGTGCAAAAATAAAAGCTCTTCAGCTCTGTTTGTCTTGAGTAATACTTTTAATGACAGTCATAATAAAAGTGTTACATGGTGGGAGTTCCTTTATTCTTTGAGCACATTTTCAAACTGGATTGGCAAAGTGCTGTGCAGTGAGGAAAACAGTTACTGAGGTAATAAATACATACAAGGAACACACAAATTACAGGGCAAATATACATCTGACAACAATAAAATATGAAAGGAAAGTAACAAATAGTGTTGAAATAAAGACATAGTTGTGCATTAGCTGTACACAAGAAGAGAAACAAACTGAAACTACTGTTATTATGAGAAAAAAATGATGACATGGTTCAGGTTTTCAGTGGTGAAAAATCATCAAACTGCTCTTTAATTAAAAATGTAGGACAGATACACTGAAAGTGGAATGATGTGAACACAAAGGCTGTAAACACACAGCTGCTTATATTGTTGATGCAGTATTTTTCAGCTGATTCTGCAGTTATAGGAGTAAAAGAGTCTTTCTTGACATCAGATATAGGTGTAAATATTGCATACTGGTTGCTGTAATCCATTCATTTAATAGTTTTCTAAAGTTTTCAGGCATTTCTTCTTAACATACCTGCAAAAAAGATTTATTACCCTCTACCAAATAAAAAGGTCAGGAATGCAGAATTGTTCTCTGGATGATCAACACTCTGATTGTAAACAGATTTTTACGAAGACTACGTTGCTGATCAATTACTGGTGTAATAAAAATGGCAGGTTCACACATTGAAGAGAAAAGTCTATTTTTAAAATACCAGATTTCAGGACACTGAGCACCAGACAATTATTTTCATTAGTTGCATTCTTTGATACACAAAAACCAAAACTAAAGCCTTAAAAAAAAAGCCATGTGCATGATTAGACCTTCAACGTAAGAAGTGTATCTACTTCTAAAGTAGAGATAATCTAACAAACCTCAGGTGTACAAATGGGTTTTGTTTCAATTTATTCAAATTCATGTACCGTGACATATGTTTTAGCATACAAAGATAGAAATATATGACAGATTTAGCTGTTACCATGGAAACTGAAAAAAAAAAAGTAAAAGTTCATGGTTGAAACAGGAAACAAAGTGTTTTAATGACCTAATGGGCCACCACATGCTGCTGATCAAGCTTCAGGGATGTTGATTCAAACAGCAGCCGATTTATTCCTGACTCAGGTTGGTTTGCTCAAACGCTGTTAACATGTCCTGCTGTTTAATACGACTTCCACACAAGAAAGTGTCTTCTGAATACCAAGTTTGGTGGAGTAAACAAAAGTTTATATTATGTTTGCCAGGAACTGGTTGTATTCTAACATTGTCAAATAGAAGCAATTAGCGCAATATCTAATCGAAGCTACTGTGAGCAACTATGGATCCATGTGGGCGACTCTTTGCACAACTTGCCTTGTACATGTGAAAGTTGTGTTTTCTGGAAAAAATATTGTCATGCTGTCTTTCTGTCCTTTAACAGTGAAATATGTCATTCACTGTAAAGAATAAGTAAGTAAACAAGTTTTCTACCACCAGCAAGTAGCAAGTACTAAATGTAAAAATCACTACACAGAAATTGTACTGTTGAGGATGCTTGGTTTGTTCTAAACTGTCAAAAAGGCATCACTGTTTCAGTCAGCTCAGATTATTTAATCACTCATTAAAAACTCCTATCACTGGTTTACACAGCCAAATATCACTGGATTGTTCACACATTCAAGCGGTTCTACGTGTGGTTTGTCCAAGTGGTGCAGCCGTACCTGTATGTCACATATCTCCATGACTGAAAAAAGTAAACAAGAGCAAACATTGCTCAGACTAGGCAGTTCATTTAGTGCTGGTGATGTTGGCTACAAACAATCAACTTGTGCACCTACAGTTGTGTCTCTAGCTCATGTTTTAGGTTTTCAAAGGAGGAATTATTCAGATTTTTTTTCTTTTTAATTCAGTATCCAATCTGAGAAAACATGTCCAGGCTTGAAGATTAATATTAGTTATATCCAAAATGATACAAGGTTGTGTTAACGGAGTCACCATTTTAATTTCATACCAATTAGGAACTACAAATCTGACTGTATGTGGCAAGATTGAAAAATAAATAATGCCTCTAAATAACACAACAGATAGCAGCAACAGAAAGTAGACGCAGACCTATGTATTCCTGATTGAATATTGGGTAAATAAAATGGGTGTTTTTAGGATCAGATGGTCCAGAGAAAACCTGGTAAAACTCAGGAACTACATGATTCATGTGGGTCATTGTTTGTGAGGATTTCCACCACAACCTAATACCTGAGGAGGTTATGTAAATCAGGACTGGCATGTGGAGGAAGAAGTAAAGGTAATTGTAAGAAACCTCCAGTTTACAGGGTCAGTCTTTGAACTGTTACACTAGGAACTGACAGAGACACACCCACATTATAAGGCTCAAAGAACATTGCTGAGGAGTTATTAAAGTTCCCTAACATCCGGAAAGTACTACCCTTAGGCAGGGTCATGTCAAGGGGTAGACAAATCACCCCTGAACTAAATTTAAACCTTAGTTCCTGTGGTTCAAAATTATCCTGTGTTTTGGATTCGATTAGGACTATCCCTACTTTGACTTAAGTGATAAAATTAACCACTTTGTCGACCACTGCTTTTAATTGCAGCAGTACAACGTCACAGCATTTGAGCGCACCACCTTGAGCATGATAACAGAATAACATGGCCGACATGTAAATCTGATAAATGTACCGTTGCAATAATTTAAAACTCTCTAAACTCTTGAGGAGAGGTGAAACTCGAGTCTTCTGAAAATACTCCCTATGTTAGGCCCTAACACCTTATTGGTTGGCATGCATGGCTTCAGTCAGAGCAGCTTTGTTATGATTTAAAGTGAACTTTCCCTTTAAGAGAACAAGTGGACCCAAACTTTAACAGCAAACACGACACAACAGAGTTGGTACATTACCTCATGGTGAGATTCAAGCATTCAGGCTTTTCCTTTAATTTATACTGTATATGTGTTTGTATATAGACATGACACAAGCCATGATAAATCCTAACTCTCCAGCAGTACCACCTGTGCTTTGTTCTTTTCATATATCACAAGAACTTCTTTAATACCGTACCCTGGAGAACAGCTTCAGTTGACGTTACAACAAAAGAACTCCTCTGTACCAAAGATGTTTGCTGGATAGTTGATGTAACACAGGGAGTGACTATCGCCCCTCACTCAGACACTTGCACCCATTTGGAAAAGAGACACTAGCTTCCTGATTGATGCTCTCTTTGACCTCTATGGGCAGCGAGTCAAAGAGGTGATCCTCCACGATCAGGCAGCTCCTGCGCAGGAGGCCGCACTGACCGAGCTGAGCGGGAAGACGATCCAGACAGTTTCCCTTCAGTTCCAGATGTGTGAGCTGAGAGAGCTGGGCGATCTTCTCGGGGAGGGAGGAGATACAGTTGTGGCTGAGACACAAGGTCCTTAGTTTGGTGCACTTGAACAGTTGCTTGGGAACTACCTCGACTTTGTTGGCGTTGATGGCAAAATGTTGGAGGTTCTGTAGAAAGCCGACCTCCAGGGGTATAACAGAGATAGAGTTATGGCTGACGTCAAGGTACCGCAACTTGAGGAGGGTGAATAACGACGAGGGTAGAGACTCCAGTTTGTTGTGTGAGAGATAGAGGGACTCCAGGTTTTTGACATGGCTAATCGACACTGGTATAGTGATGATCTTGTTGTGCCAAAGCTTGAGGCACGTCAGTCTCTTGAGATGCTGAAAGCTGATGATCTCCTCGATGCTGCGGATGTTGTTGGACTTGAGGTCCAGTTCTTGAAGGTTGGTCAAACTGAAGATGGCGTGAGGGATACGCTCCAGCTCACAGTTCAGGAGCTCCAACTCAGCAAGATTCAGGATTTTCTTCAGGCTGTTAAGCACTAAGAGCTTTGTACCGTCATTATGGATGACCAGTTTAATCAGATGCGGGGACAGGTCCGTTATGTTCGTTGGGATCTTTGTGAGGTTGCTCTTGAGGTGAAGAACCTTTAAGTGCCTAAGGTCCCTCAGAGATTCCAGCCCGATCATTTTGTTGTTTTCAGAGTTCAGGTTACCAACAAGGTACAGTTCCCTTAAGCTTTTCAACAAGTACACCCAGCTAGGAATCTCACCAACATCTGTGAATTTGACATGAAGGCACCGGAGGTAATCACGAAGAAAGATAAAAGCTGTCTGTTCCACTTTGGCGGGACAGTGGTAGATGTGAAGCTCCTGGAGGTTTATCATCTGGGAGATTTTCGCCGTTATCCTGGCCTCTGGGATCAACTCTAGTTTGAGGATTTCTAAATCTGTGAGATCAAACACAGCATCCGGCACACCGGAGAGCATGAAGAGATGGAGCTCCAGCTTGTCTTGAGGATTGCGCGTCACGTGCTGCCTCAGCTTCTCAAAGGTCCACTCGTGGTTCAGGCTGATCTCTCTGAGTTTGTTCTCACTCACCTCAGAGAGGAAAACACCGAAACGCTTTGAATAGAGCTGGTCGTACTGGTCGACCATGTGGAGGAGGAACGCAAAGTCATTTTTCACGTCTGGAATATCACTGAAGCTGCTCTCCTCTCTGACTTTTTCGAAGGAATACTCTTTGAGTGGTCGGCGAAAAAGCCAGAACAGCGTGTATATACAGATGACGCCATAAACACATATAAGAGCGATATAACTAACAAGAAGCTTCTTCAGCATGAACGCCATGTTGTGTGTACACTGGAATTTCTTGTATCCAGTCAAATGTTTTATTTCAGGCTCACACACATGGTCAAAGTCTATGGAGGCAACAAAAGTCATGGTGTAGCAGAGGATCAGGATGAATTTGACTGTTTTGATGAACGTCTGGATGGCGTAGAGCCTGTAGATCAGGTCACTGTCTTCAACATGGGCACGGAATTTCCGCACCTTCTCAAAAAGGGCTTTCGCTTGCTCCCCATCCTTCTTGTCCAGGATGGTCATCGAGGGGATTTCACTGACAAGTTTTTCAGCAGAAAATGTAACGCCAGATTTGGTCAGTATTGGAGCGGACTGGTTAGGACTTCCCTCCTCGCTGCTTGTGGACAGATGCTTGAGGAGCGAGGAGGCACCGGCTATTCTCTGTTTGTTCTCCTCTGAGTCCTCACAGGCAGTTTCAGAGAGAGCTTTGGTAGTCCAAGGCGATTCAAAACACTTCCCCAGAATGGAAACGAAATGTTCGATTTTGGAACTGGTCTTTGGGTACTTGAACCAGAAGTTGCTGCTAACCATTAATACGATGGTGTGGATCAGAGCGAGGTACGGGAAATACTTGGAGTACCAAGGAAGGGCAACATGGTAGCACATCTGGTTCACAAACACGTACTGCTGGAAATCAAGCTTGGTCCTGACACCTGTCGGCTCCCCAAACGTGACCGGTGGTGTGAAGTGGATAGTCGGGGTGATGATATCAGGAGGCTTTTTAGCCATTAAAGGAGCAGCTTGTTCTCCAATGGCACTTTCTTTGTTCCACAAACTGTCAACTGTCTCTGGTGGTTGGGGAGCCAGAAAGTCTGTGGTGTCCTCGGTAGTTTGCTCCAGAATAGGAAGACAAACCACTTGGTCCTTGGTTAACTGCATCGTTCCAGAAAATATGGCCAACATCAACATGACGATGCCCAGATAATCCATGAAGACGTCCCACCATGGTTTCAGTATTCGATATGTTGGCTGGATGTCGTTGAGGGAGGCGACTTCTGTGAGGGTGAACATCCCTGCAACAGAGAACAAGAGTTAACACAGAGATTGGTTTCTCTCATTCTAAGTTTCATGCTACCCTGGATAATGTCTTCATTGAATATGACACACTCAGCTTGATCCATACTTTTGTTTGGAGTCTCTTTACTGAAATGATATTATAAGTTTGACTTCAGTTTGATACCCTCTTTTTTTTATTCTATCCTTTACCCATAGCTCTTTTTTTGAATGACTAGCTAACTTGATGGGGCTCAGCAGGGAGATCTTAATGTCAGGTGTTCTTCCTGTAAAGCTGCTGATAACTGCCCTCATGCTGTTGCTGATGCTAATCCTGTCCAGCTATGAAAAGTGTGTTCCAAAGTGAAAACCAACAATGATAATAAACCTAGCATATGACTGTCTTATTCAAAGCACAGACCTACACATTACAAGGAACAATGTGAAAGCCAAATAATTGTTTCCAATTTGACTAAAATTGATCAATTTATTCTTATTGTACAACTCGTATGCTAACTACTGAAGTTTCTGCTTTCCTGCCCTCTGTGTCTCTGCCCCCACCCCACCCCCCACCCCCCACCCCACCACCACACAGACACAACAATTCATGCTCCCCTTATGGACACTGACTCATTGATGTACTGTAACAAGGACACACACACATTATGTTTGTGTCTGTCACAGATGGAAACAGTAAAAGCAGGAGTGTGTGAACTTTTTTCAAAGAGAACCACATTTGATTTTGTGAAAATAACCAAAGGCCAGCAGTCCAAATGTTGTTTAGTCGACCTTACTAAATATACTTCAAATGGATTTGTGACCCAGACAGAAAATGTAAAAACCTACATTATTTAGAACATGATTAATTTCAGTGAAATAATAAATACGTTGTAAGATGAAGTTCAGGGGCCTTGTGGACACTGACCTCAGTCATGACTGGCTCTAATTGGCCGTACTCAGAAAATTAGAAAAAACAGTCCTGCCTGTTTTGAACACACCACAACACACTTCACTGGATTAAAAATGATGATTCAGAGGAAGTGCTAGTGTCAAAAATAAATCATTTTTGCTGCCCAGGAGCTCAATTTTATGATGCTGTGGTATTTAGACAAGTACTGATATTGTTTGTGTCCAAATTTAAAATTCTGGGATCGTTCGCCGTCCAAAATAAGACTCTCTGATGTCCTCAGTGGGCCCTGGAGGGACTTCACTTCCGTCTTTCTCTCTTTTTTCAAAAACGGCTGCTTTATCTTCACTTTAATCTTTGGCAGATTTATGCGGTGAGGAACAAGCTTTTGGACCAGGATCCACTTATATTCCTCTGTAACCCTCGAACTCAGGGAACATAGAACTGCTTTCTTTATGTTAGCAGCTCTATTATCAGAGCGTACCTAACTGTGCCCAGGAGTGTGGAAATTAGTTTTACAGATTAGCAGCTCATTACAGTAACAACAGTTTGTTGCAGGACAACGCCTCATCCTTTGGTTAACTCTTTTACAGGATTACGACAGCAGCTCAGTGACTGGCAAAGGACTCAACTGAATTAGGAATCAGCCCATAAAACACAAATTGGGTAACAACATTACAGTTAGATTACTTCTTCATTGACTCAGTTTGAAAAGCTGGGACTTCTCTGTTCATGTTGCACGAAAAGAGAAGGACAAAGGAAAGTTCAGTGATCATATAAACTTCATTTTTAAAGACAGTTTTGTATTCATACCTCTGAGTCTTCCTTCGCCACATATACTGCTACTACTACTGCTACTGTTCGTACTTCTACATTAGTTTTCAAAATATAGGCCGCTACTTTTTCACACGCTTTGAACCCTGCAGCATAAACAATAATGCAGCTCATTTATGGATTTTGACAGGCTAAAAGCTTCATGCCACCAATACATTTAGGCCCTGGTACCATGACAATGTTTCACAATGTGTCACCTTAAAACACGGTAACGGTGGCTGAGAAGTACAAAAAGAGAGATTAAAAGTGCGTGACAAAGACATTCTGGGGCAGTTCAACACCAACACTGAGGAAGACGACTTTAGTGGCTTTAGTGCACAGGAGGAAGATGAAGATAGCGATCAATGACTTTTCTTGTGGGGGACTATGTAACCAGCTGAGTTAAAGACACTGTTCGGAAAGTAAAGTGTTTATTCAACTAAAAGTAAAAATAAAACTTTTCTGTGTAACATCTTTCTGAATATTCCATGTTAGAACGTGGACACTTGTGGCTTATGGACAAGTGCAACCTATATATTTACTTTTTTTTCTGGAAAATTTAGTAAGTGCAGCTTGTATACAGGTGTGTCTAATAGTCCAAAAATTACGGTAATTCTACTACTGCTATTACTTCTCCTTCTTCTTTTACTTGCACCGCTCTTTCCCTCACTACTGCCAATACTATTACTACTTCTTATGCTTAACTGAAACATCTTCTACTGCTACTACTACTACTGAGTTTTGCATTCATACTACTTGTTCTTCTCCTTCTACCACAGCTTAAAATACTCCTACCTCTATTACTGCCTCTACGTCTAATTCTACTACTTCAACTTTTTCTACTTTTTTCCTTTAATTTGACATATACAATGTGTCTAGAATTGTTTCACTGCCTTTAGAATTTTTTCCACATTTTCTCACTTTTCACCTCCAGCCTCAGCATTTCAACGCATTTGCTGCGAGGAAATGCAATTTTTCTAGTTGTTTTATAGGCTCTAGCTCTAGAAGTGTTTTCCTTTTTTTTCTGGTGTCCTGCTAGAAATATAAGTAGTAGTGGGTTATTTGACAAAGTTTTTCTGATATATATATACACCGAGAACTACAAGAATACACAAACTGTGTGCTCCAGTTTTAATATGGCCTCATTACTCAGGCTGAGAGGACAGCCTTATCAGATTGTTATGGATTTAGAGAAGGCACTGCTATGGAAGTAGGACACTGCACACAAGTTGTCTGAAGAGACCGTGCATGTCACGTGTGGCACAAATTCTGCAAACATGAATGTAGTGTAGTGGATCCAAAATGCAACACTGCTGCGGCTTTTCTTTGTAGTAATGCTTTGATGTAGATGTGAACTCTGCAAATTGCTCTAAATGAGGTTTGGCTTCAGTTCATGATGATGTGCCCTGAGGGAAATCATTAGCACCACACAGATAAACTACTGGCCCTGTGAGGCTCTGACATGTTGACAGTTTTGTTGTCTGTAGTAGGAGCATACATCCTTCAGAAACAGAACTGTACATGTCATAGTTTTCCAATGTTTTGGAGTCAATTTTTACTGAAAGACAGCCTCTATAATAACAAGGAAAATCTCTATCCCACCACTCTGACTACAGTCTATTGTTCATATCGACAGTATGAAGGTCACCATTCTCAGTGAGGCTGCTGAGCAGGCTGAGACCGGCTACAGCAGCAAGACGCATCCACGGACACAAACAAAGAGGTGGAGCTGATGTCCGTGAAGCCTTTAAACGCAGCACTCATTTACATCCATTCAAAGAAAATCACAGCGTCTCCACATAACATTAAATCCTCAGTTTTACAGCTATTGCTCTTTTGTCTCTATGCTACAAACCCTGCTAACACAGTTGGGCCACAGAGGAGCGTTATTGGTGTGAACCCTTGGAGAAGTGTCGCTGATGAGCGGCGCCCTGACGCACGGATACGCACCCTCAGGAGTCCTGGTCCAGTTATGTCGATGGCAGCAGTACCGAGCTACGCCTCTTATCAATAGCCATGTTTCCCTGCGGGGATGAAGCCGTCCATTCTCCGCTTCACTTCCACCGTGGGCCTGCTGGCCGGGCTGTAAACAGCTTATCTAACTACCCCCACTCCGCTTCAGATGGTCGGGTCCTGTGGCTGGCGACACAGCCGGCACGCAGCACCAGCTGTTCAGGCGTCCTCGGTTTGATGCTTTATTCTCACGCTCACTCACTCAGCTCTGTCCTCCAACCGGCTCATACTGACCACTGCTGGAAAAACCCATCAGCTACATGCGGAATAAACCAAGCTGCTGTTCATCTTACAGTGGCTGCTGAGGTGATGCACATCACAGAGCTTTAAAACACTGAGAAGAAGAAGAAGAATATACAGCTGAGAGGAGATGACCCACTGATGTTAGGGACCGTCACAAAAGTGCAGGAGTTACAATTCGCGTAAAATGAGGAACTTGTTTTTTCTCTCCAAAAACAACATAAAAACCCAAGAATCACACTTAAAAGGAGGAAGAGCATTTGCAACAGTACCAACTAATTCTGAACCTATTTTTGAGGAAAAAAAATCTATTATTATTACTGTTGTTGTTGTTATTGACCAGTTTTAGTTGAAACAGTTATAAATAACCTTACAGATTTTTTTTTCAGCTTAGACAGTTTTGGCCACCTTTTCCCTCTCCCCTTTTGTCTGCAGTATTATTATTGACCTCTCCTTTCACATATTAATCATTGTTGAAACACATAATGCTTGATAATAGTGCGCAAAACAAAACAATAAGAAATGGATTTTAATTATTTAATAAAGTACACAACCATGCAGCCTGTTTGTGATGCATGTAATGTTGTCCAAAACCCAGTTTAAGGCTGTATATGGTCCAGGTCAGGGCTCCCTACGTTGGGGTCAGACTTTTTCTTTTTTTCATTAAATGCCTTTCAAAATCAAACATTATTTATGATAGAAAATATCAAACAAAAAAAAAGAACACATATTGCAGTTAGATTGAGTAAAGAACCATGCAAACAGAAAATTTTCATCTGTTTTCCTCATGTCTTTGTTGGTACAAGACCAGCAGGGGTACTATACCAGGATAATGATGGCATCAATAAAGCTAAAGGAAATACAGCAAATGGCTTGAAAAAGTTATCTAAATTTGTGCTGATCAAAACAAAATAAAATAGCCTTGCTCTTCTTCTTCTTCTTTTTCAGGGGAGGGGGGGCTGACTTTGCTATTTTTGGTGGTGGAATGAAAAGTTTAAAAAATCCTAGACCTCTTTAAAAACAGAAGTCAAAATAAATTTCAATGTCCTCTTAATTTTATTTACCTGGAGATTATTACAAGTTTTAACATTTGTTTTTTTTCCTAAAAGCTGCTGTGTAATTGTTATTTTTCATTGTAGCTGTATTAGGGGTGGAAGGTCATTTTGCCTTGTTGATTGGACAGCTAAAGAAAGATGAATGAAGGGAGCAGAAAAGGAAAAAAGGATGCAGCAGTGGGTCATAGCCATTGAACCAGTGACGACTGTGATGAGGACCACAGTCTCAAGCTCCTCATTTTGATCTTAATTCACTTGTAGTCCTTACATGTAAAATCAAACATACATACAAACACTTACAAAAAGTATCTTACCATGAAGTTTACTAATTGAACTTGACAAAAAAAATATAATCGTAAGTATAAAGTAATGATTTTTAACAATATAGTCATAACCTTTTACACTGTTGATGATTCATGTAAAATTGCAACATGACTAATTTTTTCCCCCGAGGCTCCTCATCTTCATTTTACAGTCGGTGCCTTACATGATTGACAGCAAAATAATCTCCTCTGCTTCAATGACCCTCACCAGAAACCAGAGGATATCCAATACCACAACACAGTTGAAAATATGCAATGTGTACATTTTAATTTCATTTCAGTTACATTTTTACTTATTTACCCTAAAATTAAAATAACCTCAGTTCTGATGCTTTAAGCAAACAGTACCTGTCGAAACATAATTTGAAATTCCTCTAACAGAGATATTTTTATCGCTGTTGAAACTTTGGTGCATTTTTATACAAGAAATTATATTTAACAAAACATTAACCAGTCCATCGGTCAACAACATAAAAATACTGTTTACAAAAATACAATATTTGGAGGCTGCATACGTCATCTTGTGCATAAACACTGTTATTACATAGTCATTTAACTTTAATGCACCTCAGATTCATGTTTTTATTTATAGATTTTTACTGGCTAAAGTAATTTGTAAAGCTAAACACAATGTAAGTTCTGTGTTTGCATTGTCCCTGCTGCGTCTTTAATATCTAACAGTCTTTTTAGAAAAATAAAGAGCCTCATAAAGGCAACTTAAAATAAAAAAGACGGCCTTTTTAAGGCTACAAGCTTTAATCTAAATGAGGTCTTCAGGTTATACTTACATTCAGTGATAAAATCATTTTATGTAGTAAAAAAAGTAAAATTTGCTCTGAGCACAGATTAGATTAGACTTTGAGAAAAGGGCTGATTTGTTCTCTGGTTTCAAGTAATTATTCATCTTTTATTCTAAATTTGAAGCCAAAGGCTGACATTTAACTCAGCATTCCAAACAAAAATAGATTTTGTTCAGTCTCACACGTATCAGCATCCTTGTTTATGGTGAGAAAATACTTTAGTCCTGATACAGTCTTTATCTATCTAAGTGTAGAATTTGTATTTTTTCTCGGTTTAAAGCTCCTGTGAAGAATTTTCCGTTTCCAATGAAAACATCTGACATAAATATGAATGCCCCATTGAGGGCTTAAAAAGCAACCTGGACTTCACTGACTATCTCTAAATTGTTAAGCCTGAGGTCTAAAATGGTGCTGTGGGGGTAGGTGTCAATGATAACAATCAGCTGCTGAGACCTCCACCTAAATTTCCTGAAGTTTCATTTTAAACTGCACCACAACTAAGCTGACACTTTTTGAAAGTATATGACGGCGTCAGTAAAAATACTAATGACACAGTTTAAACAGAGAGGGTACAAAAAACAATCAAAAAAGTTTTCAAGGGAGCTTTAAGTTTTGAAAATCGTTCGCCTCGAAGCATTATTGCCAAAGTCATATTTCAAAGTTTTCAGAAAAGAAGCAAAAACAGTTGTGTATAATTTTAATTTTTATTACCATTCATAATATTATGTTTATATTATCTCTATATTGTCGTTAGCTTATTTAGCTAATTTATTTTATTCCAATTTCTTTGAATTGGGCAATTACGCTATGAGATCAAAAAAGCGTTCATTATTTGGTTTGTTGAGGATATTATAATACACATTTTTGTTGTTTTGGCTGATTTGTCTTGATGCTAAACTAAGCTAAGTGATGCTATGCTAATCACCTGCTGGCTTTGGCTTCATATTGAAGTGAATGTGTCAGATTTTCATTGTTGTGGTTGTTATATAAATATTTTGTTTAACTCTTAGAACATAATCCAAAAGTCATATTCCCAAATGTTTCAGGTGAACTCCCAAAATTCTGAGCATAATTGGCTAATATGGAATGTAAATTATTACAGATAGAGTCACATGAGCCTCCTAGTTGCAAGTTTGATCAATATGACAAAAAAATGAATGAAACTTTTTATCTCCTACCAAGGAAACATAAAAAATAAAACTTAACATTCCTAGTAGTAGTGTAATACTTAGTTATGGTAATGACTTAATACAAACAAGTGCTTTGAGTCTGTAGGTAGAACAAACAGCAGGAACTTTGTCCTCATTAAGGCATCTCACTCAGCCTTCATTTGGTCCCTGACATCTGAAGGCAAAGTCTCAAAAAGCGCCTCTTCAGTGATAAGGCCACTACGTTTCAGAGCACGACAACAACCCAGCTCCTGAGGCAGGTGCTCAAAGTGGTTGCCTTTGAGATCCAGGTAAGTCAGTAGGTGTAGGTAGGAAATTTTTGGTGAGAGGATGGACAGAGAGTTTTTGCCAAGCTTCAGGGTTTTCAGCTTTTTGCAAAAGAAGAGTTCATCCGGGAGATTTTCAATTTTGTTACAGGTGACAGAGAAATACTGTAGACTCTGCAGGACACCGATTTCTGGAGGGATGAACCGGATGTCGTTGTTGGACAGGTCCAAGTAGCGCAGCTTGTTGCACAGGAACAGGTGCGAAGGCAGTATCTCGATCTTGTTGTGGCTGAAGTAGAGACGCTCCAGGCTCCCCAGCTTCTTAATGTGCTCTGGGATGTACATGATACCGTTGTACCACAGTTTGAGGCACGTCAGTTTACGAAGGTGCTGAAAGCTGATGATCTCCTCTATTGAGCGAAGGTTGTTTTCCTTCAGGTCCAGCTCTTGCAGATTGGTGAGGCTGAAGATAGCATGCGGGATGCGCTCCAGATCACAGCGCACCAACTCCAGCTCGATCAGGTTGGACATCTTTTTCAGGTTGTTGAGCATCACTAGCTTGGTGCCATCATTGTGCAAGTACAGCCGCTGCAGATGGCTGGAAACATCCACTATGGACTGGGGTATCTTTGTCAAATTACTTTTTAGGGAAAGGGTTTTCAAACACTTCATCTCCCGCAGCGACTCCAAGACTATATTCTTGGAGGCGTCAGGGCACAGGGATCCAGTCAGATAGAGCTCCTCCAGATTGCGCAAACCGTACATCCAGTGTGGAAGCTCCCTGTTGTCGTCAAACTTCACACGGAGCACCTTCAGGTTCTCTTTGAAGAAGGAGGTAGCTGTTGTGTGCAGCTTCAAAGAGCACTGGTAAAGAGAGAGCTCCTGGAGGTTCTCCAGCTGGGACACGGGGGCAGGGATGGTGACGTTGTTGATGATCTCCAGCTTCAGCGACTGCAGCTCGGTCAACTCGAAGACAGTGTCCGGTAACCCAGGGAGCAAGAACAGCTGAAGCTCCAGCCGGTTGTTGGCGTTCGTCTGAAGCCTCTGACGCAGCTTCTCTGCCGTCCACTCGTGGTTCAGATTGAGCTGCTTCAGTTTGTTCTCACTGACTTCAGACAGAAAGACTGCGAATCGTTTCGAATACAGCGGGTCGTACTGATCGATCATGTGAAGCATGAAAGCAAAGTCATTCTTCACATCTGGGATGTCATTAATCCCTGTTTCTTGTCGCACATACTCAAAAGAGTATTCCTTGAGTGAGCGATAAAACAGCCAGTACGAGGTGTAGAGGCTTGTTAATCCATACACCGCCACCAAACACAAGTAACAGTAAGAAAGCTTTGAAAACAGATGAGCCATGGTGTGATTACACTCAAAGTCCTTGTAGCCCGTCATATCCTGGATCTCCACTTGGCAGCGAACTCTATTCTTCACTTTATCCACCAGAGAACTGTTATAGGCAATGATGAGGAGGAATTTAATCACCTTGAACACTGTCTGTCGAACGTACATCAGATAAAGAATGTCTCCCTCCTCCACGTGCAAACGAAACTTCTTCACCTTCTCAAAAAGAGCTTTGGCTTGTTCCCCCTCTTTTTTATCCAGCACACTTGCCGTTGGTTTCTCAACGACAATCTTTTCAGGGATCGACCTGAGCGACTGTGTCTTTTCCAGACTTCCTTCTCCTGGCACAGCCGTGTTGGCTCTCGTAGCGGTATTCTTTTTATGATCCTTCTCCTCAGGGTTTTCTCCTGACACTTCAGACAAAGCTCGTGTGGTCCAGGGAGAGTCGAAGCACTTCCCCAGCATGGAGATAAAATGCTCGATTTTGGAGCTCGAGCCGGGGAATTTGAACCAGAAGTTGCTACACACCATGAAAACCAACGTGTGTATGAGGACTAAATAGGGAAAGTACTTAGCATACCAGTGGAGGGCCTTCTCATAGCACATCTGATTGATGAAACTGTACTGCTGTAGGTCCAAATCAGTCTTTAGACCAGTCATTTCTCTTGGCATGGTGGAAATGTTGGATTGCAGTTGTATTAATGTATTCAACTCTTCACTGATGTTCTCTGAAGACGATATTCTCTGAGGTAGGCATATGATTTTATCTTGCATTACCTACAAAAGTGTTAGAAGAAAGACAAGAAGAAAAGAGAAGTTAGTAACATAATTTCAGGGGGAATGTCCACAATAGGAAATAATGTAGAGTAAGTGTTTAAATGCACCAGAGTAACTACAGTTATGGTGTACTTAAGTAACAAATTTTGTACCCAGTTAGGAAACTAGCGTCTCCTAATGGAGTATACTTTTAGACCAAGAGGAACTCTGCTTCAACAAAGCATCTCAGCCATTTATTTGAATGGGACTACCCTGTTTTTTATGTATCCCGAAAAATCTGGTTTGATCTGGCACAACTTCTTTCAACTGGTTTATGTTTAGTCAGCAGTATGCAACATGTAACCAGGGATGGAACCAGCATTTAGCTCTATTCATTCAGGCAGTCAGAGTTCCTTAAACTCAGCATCAAAAAAAGTCAATGAAAAAGTTGGTTTGGATCCCTGATACATTGCGGTCTGGCTGCGTCCCTGCTCCGGCAGGTTGCAGCAGTTATGCAACAATCCTAATTTTTCTGGATGCTAAAGCTGTGATGGGTCAATTTTGCAAAAAGTGAATCACACTGGACAGGATGCATAGAAATTAAAATGCTTGGTGATTTTCAAAATAAAGCAAACCATGTCAAAACTTGATCATATTCAACTTTACTAAAACAACAATCCTACAAAATGAGTGCAGCCAGGCCAGTAGTCAACAGGTTTGAGGTTTTACAGTTTAAAGGGAAAAAAAGAGAAGTAGAAATAGAAGTTTGCAGTAACAATAATAATAATAATACATTTTATTTAAGGGCGCCTTTCATGGCACTCAAGGTCACCTTACAAGAAATAAGTGCATTAAAAGATGACTAAAACAGAGATAAAACAAGCAATACAATATAATGGAATATAAAACAATAAATTAAAATACAAAACAGTGCAATGGTGGTGAAAGGACAGAGGGAGTAGGCGAGTTTTAACAGATGGGTTTTGAGTCTGGATTTGAAGAGGGGTAAGGACTGAGTGTTGCGGAGGTCAGGTGGGAGTGAGTTCCATAGCTGGGGGGCCGAGCGGCTGAATGCTCGGCCCCCCATGGTGACAAGGCGAGCAGAGGGGACAGAGAGATGGAGAGATGAAGAGGATCGGAGGGTACGGGCAGGAACAGAGATATGAATGAGGTCAGAGAAGTACGGGGGGGCGAGGTGGTGGATGGCTTTGTGGGTGTGGAGCAGGATTTTGTAATGAATGCGGTTTGTGATGGGGAGCCAGTGAAGCTGCTGCAGGGTGGGAGTGATGTGATGGGTGGATGGAGTCCTGGAAATGATGCAAGCTGCTGAATTCTGAACCAGTTGAAGTTTGTTGAGAATTTTCTGGGGGAGACCGAACAGGAGGGAGTTGCAATAGTCCAGGCGGGGGGTGACTAGGCTGTGGACCAGAATGGCGGTGGTGTGTGGGGTGAGGGAGGGGCGGAGGCGGTTGATGTTTCTGAGGTGGAAGTAGGCTGACCGGGTTATGTTGTTGATGTGAGATGTGAAGGAGAGGGTGCACATGCAATAGAGCAGAGAAACATCTGGTGTATGACTAAGTGGGGAAAAGACACTATACCTGACCGAGTGTCCCCCTCTCTGCATCACTTAATGGTTTGATCCTGTATCTTCATATGTGACTGGCTGCTGTGCTGTTAATCAAAACTAAGTTCTACCGTAAGTAGAGCTGAGCGTCTGAGCAAGAGAAAGAAAAACTTGCTGATGTCTTCCATGCACTTAACAATTTCACTGGAAGCCAAGAG
This sequence comes from Thalassoma bifasciatum, assembly GCA_008086565.1. Taxonomy (NCBI): domain Eukaryota; kingdom Metazoa; phylum Chordata; class Actinopteri; order Labriformes; family Labridae; genus Thalassoma; species Thalassoma bifasciatum. The sequence goes on from RPOG01003288.1 coordinate 66,317, forward strand.
TCACTACCATTCTTCAGATGAGGATTTTGTCTGTGAAAGTTGCAGTTTTTGCTTTCATAGCTTGAAAACAAACATTTTACTCCACTGCCAAATGTGTGTGCAGCTGCAACTGTTTACAAACAGTAAAGGAGTTTTCTTCTGTTTTTGCAATCATTAGGTCCCCTCTACTGGCCAAACGAAAGAATGCAGGCTGAACTCACTGTATTTAAGGATTTACAGTGACTCAGATCCTTTTTGGGACATGATTCCTCAGAGTATCCTGATGTAATAAGCAAAAATAAACTGTCAAAGCACTGGCCAAGAGCTGACAATATTTACACGATGAGTAAATAATGAAACACAGCTGCTCTACTGCAGCTCTTTATTAACAGGAAATTACTCTTTAATTCAATGGGGACAGGCCTAAAGTCAGGACATTTTGTAAACTGTGTAATGCACATTATATTGTGGGGTGATTGAGACTATAACTGAACAAACCAACGCCTGTTTGTGAGGCGTGGATATAATATGAAAGTAAAGGCAGAGCAGTTTGCTGCAGAACATCACAGATTAAAGTGCAAAGTCAGGTGTGATGAAGTCTCTGAGGAGCTGATCTGCAATTTTCCACAAACTCAGTATCTCTCAGTGTTTCTCCCTCAGACTCTAAATACGGGGATTATAGCAGGAGGCGATGGAGCTGTTACATAAAAGGGCATGTTGATAGGGTCCTGCACTGGAAAGTAAACTTGGGTGCATCATTAATTACACTCCGCTTTAACATTGTGAAGGTGGGAGTTCAAAAACAAAAGCTGCTCCAACTCTGATAAATACCCATTTAATAGTTTTCTCAAAATGTTTTGGTGTAATTTTCAGGGTTTACACTACAGAGTACTGCAGTGGCCAAAACACATTCCTGCTCCAGAGAGAGAGAGAAAGAGGGGGAGAGTGTTGTGAGAAAAAATAACAGTGTGGATTTTGTGTTTACTAAAAGGGGCTGGGTGGGTAAATGTTTCCACTGGTAACCTCCTGATGGGCTGAATGCTTCCTTTGCTGAATACAGTCCAGGTTGTAAAAGCCGGGAATTAGCGGTACTGAGCTGGTGCCAATGCAGGAGGCACAGCAGTAATGCTGCATCAAACAACCTACAGGCTCACTCCTGTAAATCAAATCACTCCAAATTTAATGGAAACAAACAGTGAAACTCATACT
>RPOG01003289.1:0-47775 GCA_008086565.1 Thalassoma bifasciatum
GAGCAATTACTCTGTCAATTGGGGAGAGCTGTTTATGAGACACATTGTCAACTGATGGCAACAGAGCAACCAGTTAACAGCAAGGCGAGGCAGGGAAAAGCTGAATCTTTTCACACAATCTGGCATGGCTTTGGGGAAAAATTTGGTTAATTGCAAGGACGTAAATACAGAGTTTGAATAACAATAGAGACCATCTGACGTAAAAGACCAAAACTAGCTATTGTGTTCCTCCTGGTAACAAAGGAGGCCTCTCTCACTTCTCTATTTCATCAACCAGATATTAAATTCTTATAGAAAAATATGAAAGAAAACACACATTGGTTCTTCAGAATAAAGCAGCACCAATTATTATTTTTTAATCATTTATTTAAATTGGATCAACGGTTCAATCATAGGTACCAAACTTTGCCCAATTACCACCCAACTTGTGTATTCCTCTCTTTTCAACGTCCTTCAGTTTGAAAACGAATTGTTCATTTACGACGTGAGTGTCAGTCTGGCAGTTATTTTGCAAAAAAATGGTGAAAAAGAAAACGATTCCTCAAAGTTAAACTGACAGACAAATTATTATCTGGGTATGCAAATATGCAAAGAGGTTAATGGAATGTAATTATAACAAAGCAAAGTTTGGCCTTGAGATGCCAGAAAAGCGCCAAACTTTTGCTAATGTCTGAAAAAAAAGAAGTAACTATAAAATTTAGGAAGGGAAACAGAAAAGGGACAAAGCTAACTTCCAGCCAATGAGCAAGCTACAGGACAAGAAAAGACCTATAACAACCTCACATACAACTCGTGCTGGTGTAGCTTTGTGCCTATTGGATGCTTTCATATTTTATGAACTGCTTACAAATTAAATTAAAGCAGGGAATGTAAATATGATGGTACTATCACCAACAATATTTTACAATTTTAAGGATGTTAATGTTCCTATTGTTGTCACTTGGTAAAACAAAGTCAAGTCCAAAGTCATGAGGTCCATTTTCATGTAACACCCCCTCCCCAGCTTTTATCTAACAAAGTTTCATGATGTTTATATTCAAGTTTTCTCTCAAGGTCACAAACAGTTAAAGTATATTGTGTAATGTCTCTCTAAACCAGCCAGTCTCAACCTCTTTGAGTCGCGACCCCAAATTTAGCACACACTGGTTATTTGGGACCCTCAGATACAAAAATCAACACAAACTAATTCAAATCTGAACCAAAAAGTGGGAAGAAAAACAGCCCATGGTTCATTTTGAACAACATTTTTGTCGTCCCACTTTTGTGTAAGGACTTCTTTTTAATCATGTTCAGTTCACAAGTCAAAAAAATCTGCCAGTGGAGTAAGACAAATTTGCTTGTCAGGTTCCTTGAAATGCAAAGATGTCTTAATACGAGACACTTTTTTCCATACTCCATTTTTTAAAGTTGATCAATCAGTTGAATGTGGCTCATATTGAGAGTAAAAAGGCCATTTTTACTTAAAATAAGACTTAAACACTTGCTCAAATTTCAGTTTTTGCAGTGCTACATCTGATCTCGTTCAAGAAAAAAACATTACAGTTCAACAACTTAAACAACCCTGCCTGAAATGTTGTAGTTTAATATTAGTCAGAATTTTCCCAAAATGGCTTGGCGACCCTGCAGGAATCATCTCGTGACCCCACACGGGGTCCTGACCCCAAGGTTGGGAAACACTGCACTAAACTACATTTGAATCAATTGGCTACTTTTATGAAGCTTAAAGTGAAAATGCGCTTCACTAACATTCAGAGTTCAACAGACACAGTTGGAAACATATCCCAGGGCAAAAAAAAAAAAAGTATTTTTCAGATCAACATAGTTTTAAAAACATTATGTAAAATAATCATGACAAAATCTAGATTCTGATACTGTCATTAATCAATTCTGACATATTTTACTTATATCGCCCCCTGATGGAGAATATTATCCTTGGTCAGAAGCAGAGTTTACTTGTGTTTATGCAGCATATAACACTGCAGAAAACTGATCACTTATCATCTGGTATCAAGAGACACCTGAGGGACAGGTGAGCTTTGACCTCATCAGTCTGTAATAATGGAATAAAGAAGTTTTACACCACCCATCAACTGATTTTTTTCTTCAGAAATCACTAAAAGAAACAAAAGGAGCATCCATTTATCACTTTCATGTTCATAAATATGGGATTATTCTCACAAAATCAAATGTGGCCCTCTTTGGAAAACATGTGGATGCTCCTGGGTTTGGGAATTTGACTTTGACTGGTCCGCAGTCATAGAAGTATAGGTAAACAGTGTGTCTCAGTCCTTTGTGAAGAAAGCCACAAGGAGCCTGTTAAACACAGCTGATGTAACTTTGTTGAGGGTTTTTGGTTTCCTCTGTAGTGTCCAATCTAATTTCGAGTGGGGCCCAAAGCCCCCCCCCCTCCCCCACAGGCCAACATCTGGATCCTCTCCTTCCACCCTGCCAAAGTTACCTGAGCCCATTCAGCTCTCTGCCAAGCGTCTGGAGGTGCTATTATGCAACATTATGGATGCAAATACAGGAGCACTCAGCACAGTTTGAGTCAGGTGCAACACAACACAACATAAGTGTGTGAGTGTGTGTCTGGCTGGTCCTTTACTTTGAGTCTGTTAACAACTATTCTACCTCTTACAATTGAAGGTGCCATTTTTCTTGCTCAACTGACTATATCTTTGCACCAGTATGAAACTGTTTCGGCTATGTAACAACAAATAAATACATTACCGCATCATTTTTCATCCCGAAACAATGTAATAAGGAAGCCCTCAGCTGATCTATCTATATAATACAAAGATTTTTTTCTTTTTCTTTTTATAAATGGCTTTTTTTGTACAAATTTTGACTTTTTAATTTTTTTGTTAACTTAACTGTGCTCAGCTGTTGCAACAATGTAAATGTCCCTGTTATGGGAAAAAAAAGGGGTTATCAAATCTGATCTTATTTTATTTCATATTATCTTATCTTAAAATGTTTTCTTGAATGAAGTCAAGATGTGCCAAAATGAAAATCCAAGGAAAGGCCTTTCAACAGTGAATGACGGTGCTCATGGGAAATGACGAAAAGCACTACAGCTTCTAATCAAAAGTGTCACTGAAATCAACCACAGATAATCTTCAAAGCACTTTTTGTTTCTAACACTGAATAATTTTGTCTGTATTTCATGATAAAGAGATTATAAAATGTTTTTTTTTTTTTTTCCACTTATCATTTCACAGATCTGCAGAGACACATATAGGCTCGATGTCAATGCAGTCATGGTACGAGAAGCGGTCACTTTCTGAAGGTGGGAGGGAAATGATTTAATCATTCTTTCTTTGCATCGGCTCTTTTATCATTATTTAAAAAAAAAAAAAAAAAAAAACCTACACACTTAAAAACTTTGCAGCTTCAAAGCAGTTCAAACCCAGGGTCAGACATGGTGGGTCTCTCTGTGTGAAGTTTGCATGTTCAGATACTCTGGCTTCTTCTCAAAGCCCAATAACATGCTCATCAGGTTGTTTGGTGATTCTAAATTGTCTGACAGCTAGGATCAGCTCCAGCCAGCCACAACCCTGAACAGGACAAACGGTAGACAATGAATGAATGAATTCATTAATAAAAGACTTCACTTGTGAAGGGGAAACATGGATCGAGAAAAAAAAAAAAATCTTTACAACAATACTCTCATCCTTGACCTGGACCCTTTTGACCCCCTAGGCGCCTGCATCTAGCCTTGCAGTCCACTTTTGTCAGCAATTACTGTTGAAATCATTGTATTCCATCGTTGTGTAACTGACCTCTGAAAGCCAATGTTTTCCTTTATTGTTTATATCATGACTCAACCTGCTGTTGTTGTCCTCTGCACAACACGTCTTATATAAAAGCTGCGATATTGGATACGAAATAAAACGCAAAAAAAAAAAAAAAAAATGCACGAAAACAAATTTTAAAAAGTACATTTAAAAAGTGCCTAAGTGGAAATGCTGTGTAACTGAGAATGTTGCAGTATGCATGCCTGGACTGTAGGTGGCAATGTAAAAGTAGGAGCAGTAAACACGACAATAGTTCAGAGGATGAAGAAGAGGTGATCTGATCATCTGGAGTTTATACTAAAAACTTCTTCACTGATTGCAGAAATGGTGCTATGAATGCACATTTTGTTAAAAGGCAGTAGATTCAGCTGCACCAAAACGAAACAGTAGACCGCTTCTGTTGTTGTTGTTGTTGTTTTGTTGCTGTTTGCACATGGCACAGTGACTGTTAAATGTGCACGAGCAAAGCTGAGCATGACATCAGTGTTTCCACTGAAGTGCTTGCAATGGTGGAAACAGTACTTCAGAGAAATTCCATCCTGGAGGCTGTTTTCAAAAGTTGAGATCAGCGGAAACACCATTTCTGTGTAAACCAGAGCTGAAATGAACAGTACTTTTGCATTTCACCCTAAAACCATTGTCGCTTAAACAGCCTCTGAATCAGCATCTTTTTGTTCATTTGTTTTTTGTACAAATTTAGTTTCACGAAAATATTAGACAAAAATACGAATGCCTACTTTTGTAAAAACACTGAATGTAAATTGGTTTATGCTAAAATTTGTTGGAACAAATGAAACTTATCAAGAAGTCATTTAGGAGCCAAAAGAACCAGCTCTCTGAAAAGAACCAAACTCCTCATCACTACTGGGAAAGTGAATCATTCCTCCAAGTCAGGCCAGCCTCTCACCAAGAACGGGAGCTGATTGGCAAACAACCGACCAATCAGAGAGGAGTGCTCCATTTAAGAAGCTGGCCAGCGTTGTCTCCAGTGATGAGCCAGATGCTGCGTTGTTGCCCGTGGAGATATTGTAAGGTTTGTGTGTTGTGTGCTAAATAGGAACTCATCTAACCCTTGTATTGGCTTCAGATTTACTCTGCACTGTCTGTTCTGACAGTTTAAAAAGTACAAGGTGTTACATTTTCTTCATTTTATAGCTTCTATAGCTTCCTATGTATTGAAGCTATCTCCAACTTATTCACACGTTTCACGAATAATTTTTAAATATATGGTATGATAAACCTTATTTACTGAAAAGTGTACTCCTCTTTTGAGTAGAGGAAGCAGATTTTTTTTTCCTTTTTTTATTCACTTGGGTTGTTACCAGAGGTGCATATGTTGATGTATTATCACTGACAGGTATATGTCAAAGTGTAGGCAGGATATTGTTTTGATATGATATCAATTTTTTAACGACGGCAAGATGCTTTAATTTTTTAGAAAACACAGATACAGTTTTGCCCAAAAGTTTACACCCTCCAGCAGAATTTTTTCATTTTTTGGCCTTTTCTCAGAGAATATGAATGATAACACATAAACCTTTCTGTCATTCATGGTTAGTGGTTGGGTGAAGATATTTATTAACAAACAACTGTTTACTCTTTTTAAATCATAATGACAACAGAAAGTACCAAAATGACCCTGTTCAAAGTTTATAATATCTTTTATTTCCCCCTTTAACATCAATAACAGCTTTCTTTTTTTGTGGTAGTTGTGAATGGGTCATTTTTATCTCAGATAGTAAGACTGCCCATTCTTCTTGGCAAAAAGCCTCCAGGTCCTGTAAATTCTTGCGCTGTCTTGCATGAACTGCAGGTTTGAGGTCTCCCCCCTCTGGATTGATGATATTAAGGTGAGGAGACTGAGATGGCCACTCTAGAACCTTCATTTTATTCTGCTGTAGCCAATGGCAGGTTCACTTGACATTGTGTTTTGGATCAGTGTCATGTCGGAACGTCCAAATACGTCTCATGTGCAGCTTCTGGGCTGATGAGTGCAAATTTTCCTCCAGTATTTTCTGATAACATGCTGCATTCATCTCTGGTCTGGTAGACGTTCAAACCCATTTGTGTCAACTTGTGTGTATGTTATCAGGCCAAAACCACCAGAGTGTGCAAACGTTTGAACAGCGTAATTTTTAAAGTTTCTGTTGTCATTATGATTTACAAAAAAGTAAACTCTTTTTTTTTTTCTTTCACTAATGTCTTCACCCAACCACTAACCATGAGTGATAGAAAGGTTTGAGATAAAAGGTCAAAATTATGAATTAGAATATTGAAATTTTGATACAAAGTTAAATTAATACGGAAATAAAGTCAAAATTTGAAGTAAAAAGGTCATTTTTTTTTCACTTCTAGTGTCTTATCTCTGCTTTTTTTTAGGTATGATCTCCGGACCAAACATTGTTAGTGCTTTTATGCATATGTACAGTTTCTTATTGTGTTTCCTATTGTGCTTTATGCTGTTTTATTATTTGTGTATTTAAGACTTATAAATGGGGTTTAATGTCTCATTGATGATATTCTCATTGTGTACCTTGTCTTTTGTGTCTTCCTATTGCAACACATATACCCCTTCATGGGAAGAAAAAAAAAGATTCAGATCCTTTTTTTTCCACAAATGTCTTCACCCAACTTCTAACGATAAGTGATAGAAAGGTTCTTGTCTCATCATTCATATTTTCTGAGAGAAGGCCAAAAAAATTAGAAATTCTGCTGGAGGGTGCAAACTTTTGGGCACAACTGTACCTCAACAAAAACAGTCATAATTGATTGTACATCGATGTACAATGGCATTGATGGAACCATTCATGTGATTGTCAAGCAATTCTATGACAGAAAACCAAAGTTATGACAAATTAACTTTAGTAATCAGGTCAAATTGACTGAAAGACAACAGGAGGGTTAGATAAAATCTGCATCACTTTGCTGACTCTTATGTGAATGCCTGAGTAATGGCAGACTTGATCAGTAGAACAGGAGCCTTGGGAGAAGTCTATGATGTCCAGTTTCTACTTCAGCCTTACTCTAGCTGAGGACTTGGACTCGGCTCAGTGCGTCACTTTGCCACAACAGAGTCTCCCGATTGCTTCTCTGTGTAATATTTACATGTAAGCCATCAGCAGATGTCTGGAAGTGAGCTAAGATGAAACATGAGTTGTGTTTGCGTGTGTAAAAGCAGTCCAGCAGGGTTTTGTCGGAGCAGTTGGCGTGTTGTACTCCCATCAAGGCCACACCAGGGAGACGACTGCAGCACTGCGCTCCTTCTGGACATCACTCACTCGGCTTCCTCGCAGCGTCCTCCTTCTCTTTCTCTCTCTGTCACTCCTCTGCTTCACTCTCCCTCTCACGCTCTCCGTCTCCATCTCTCTGTATCTGAATCACTTTCTCCCTTTTTGTTTTTTTCTTTTCTATTTCCCTCTCCTCCATCCGATGCCTCCCCGGAGTGAAGTTTCTCTCATTTATTGCATCCGTCATTTGTCTGTCATTCCCCTGTTTCCTCTTTTCTCGCCGGCCACATCTCACCCTCCCATTACCTTACCAACTCTGAGTGTTCCTCCCAACTCCAGCCACTTTATCTCTGTTTATCTGCTCTTGTCTTTTTCCAGCTTCTTTGTACTGCTCTCCCCTGGTTTATCAGTTTGCCTTTCCCTTATCTCCATTCTTCCTCATATTTTTTCTCTCTCCCTCCTTAATGTGCCCCAACCTCTGCCCCTCACCTCCTCTTTGTCATTTTTCCTCTGCTTATCTCCTCCCAATGCTCCTCCCTGTCTCTTCACTTTTATGTGATAGCCTTGTTTTGTATTTATCCCTCTCACTCTTTGATAACTCAACACTGCTTTCTTGTACTTCAATTGATAATCCTTGTTTGTATTTTTCAATATCATCAAGGAAAGCATCATAAGAATTCGTTCTCGGGAAGTTTTCTAGTTGATTTGCTGAAAACTGAGAAGTTTAAATGAGTTTTTTTGATGCACTGGCTGTAAGTTACTCTGCATGTGATTTCTGAGTGACTGTAATTAAAAACTGAATCTTAAAAGCTGCACTTGCAAATTATTTCTTACAAGAACAAGGACTCAGTTGTTTGCCATGGCACAAAGTCAATCTAAGTGACAGGGTCGCAGAGACAAAGCCCCCAACTCTGCAGGTCCCTTCAGTCCAAATGAGCCCTTTAGTCCACTTTAGACGACTGTTTTTTTTTTTCTTCTTCCATCCCACGCCAGTCTCACATCAACTTCCCTGTTAGCCATGGGTGGTGGTGGGAGTGGGTACGTCCTTTATATTTCAGTACATACAATCACAATATTTCCAGGCACTATTATTTCCTGTCATCTCTGTTGTTTGTCGTGTTCTCCAAAGGTTCTATAGCTGCACTACCTTTATTTGTAATACTTCCTCCTATAGAGGTAAAAAAAGATTCATTCAAGACATCTTTCCAAGGCAGTGTGTACTTCAACTTCTGTTATATGGGTCAATGACAAAAAGAGGGTCTAAAACGTATTTTTTAAAAGTTCTTTGAAAATGGATAAAAAACATATTTCTGAGAGAAGAATTATGTTTTCTAACACATTTCAGTAGTTGAGCAACATTTCAAAGTTTTTAGGTTAATTTTATTTTAGTATTTTTAATTTGAGCACCCAAAAATGTCAGGTGGCACAACCAAATATGTGAAAATATATTCATATGTTCCTGTTATTTTTTCTGTGTGAAATTATTGGCAAGTATCTCTCAAGTGTCTGTAGTGACTCATACATTTTCATTTTGTGTGTTTCATTTCTTTTATTTGTGAATAAGATAAATAATTTGATGTTAAAATAACATTTCACATTATTACATTGGTTGTACCACCTGACATGGAAATTGTTCCAGTCACCAATGAAGTGAAAAAAAACTTTTTTATTAGTATTTCAGAGAAATCTACAAACTTCTCCACTTGGTCACAAATGTCATTTGGGGTCCTCTGGCTGATGCAGTTTCCTGTTTTCTGTTTTATTCTCTTCACTTTAAAATAAAAGTCTAATGTTACGGTTGCACCACCCTGACATTTGACGAGGTGAAAATTACAGGACAAAAGTTTTTTAAATTTCTCAACAGCTTTAAAATTCTTTTTATTTGCAAAGAATGTTTTATTTAAAAAGGTTCAAGCATAAAATAATGCCACTGTATTTTTAATTTCAATTATCAATAACTGACATTCAATTTTCAGAGTTTAATTCCTATGGATACTTGTCAGGACGGTTGCACCACCTGACATTTTGGGGGTTTGAGGAACCAAAACATAAAAAAACATGTTATATTTTAATAGTTTAAAGATGTGTTCAAATAACACAGGTTTCATAGAATAAAGAAATACATGTGATGAAATACTCAATTCATGATGGAAGGAAATATTGAACTCGGACACAAAAAAAGGGACGTCACCTCATTGACCCACATACAAATGTTTTCGCATGCTGCATCAAGCTGACTTACACTGTTTATTTTGTTTACATCCGATTTATATTTGTGTGTCTTAATCTGCAAGTAACTTTATGACATAAAGTGAAAACTTTGTTGATGAAAGCAAAAAGCTAAGTTGAAAATGATACAGTTTATGGAATGACCTTCAAACAAACTCCACCTGCGCTCTGCTCATGAAGAGGAAATTCTCTTAGACCTGTGATTAGTAAAACAATCAAGGCAACGTTTTATCTCTTTTCATGTGTATGAATTGAGTATTTCTGCAGTTTAATTCTGCGAAATTTCTGATTTTTTGGCCTTTTCTCTAAAAATATGAATGATAACACAAAAACCTTTCTGTCACTAATAGTGAGAGGTTGGGTGAAAACATTTATTAACAAACAACTGTTTACTCTTTTTAAATCACAATGACTTCCTCTTCAAAACTTCAAAAAGGACCCTGTTCATGTTTTTATACACACACACTGATTACAAGCAAATAGATCACAGGTGAGGATGGTTACCTTTAGTAGACATTCAAACACATTTGTGTTCACTTTTGTGCATTTATCAGGACAAAACCACCAGAGTTGTGTAAACTTCTTAACAGGGTCATTTTTGAAATTTCTGTTGTCATTATGATTTAAAAAGAGTAAACTATTTTTTCTTTCAATAAATGTCTTCACCCAACCACTAACCATGAGTGATAGAAAGGATTTTGTGTCATCTTTCACATTTTCTGGGAAAAGGCCAAATTCTGCTGGGAGGTGTAAACTTTTGAGCACAACTGTATTTCCTGTAGTGTAGAACATTAGTAATACTCATAATAATCTTACATTTTGTTTTAAAATACATTGAAAACACTCAAGGATCCTTTAAAATGGATGTAAATGTATGAATAAAATAATTAAAAAAAAAAACAAAAAAACAAGCAAAGCAGCAAGATCAGGAATGGGTGAATGAGATTAAAGGGAGAAAGTATCTTTAAACAGATGGGTCTTGAGTTAGGATTTGAATGCACCATCCACGTACCATACAGAGTAGTGAAGAGACATAGCAGACCTCTGCAAGGCTGAAAAATAAAGCTGTGCTGCTGCTGCTGCTGTAGATTTGTGTCTGCGCCAAGTTTCCTCTGATAAAACCTCAAGTGCATTTGAGAACTTGAAGTACTTGACAAGCCCTGCGATTGACCAGCGACCAATCCAGGGTGTACCCCGCCTCTCGCCCAATGACAGCTGGGATAGGCTCCAGCCACCCACGACCCTGAATAGCAGGATGGACGGTTAAGAAAATGGATGGATGGAAGAACTTGACAGTCAGTCACTTAAAATGTAAAAATTCCCAGATGCATTTTACTGTGCCTGGAAAAGTCCTGAATTCATGGATATAAAATTAAAGTCTTGAAATGTTTTAAATTTGTCAGAAATGTTTCATTGGAGTCTGAAATATAGTCCTCAAAGGCATGTACTTTATTTGGACGGGACAAGTTTATGTATATTTTTGTTTTCTCTCACAGGACTTTTTGAAAAGAAGATGTAGAGGCTACTTACTTACTACCTGCTGATATGAATTATCTGCATACTAACGAGCCTGTCTGCAACTATGGGTCACTGCGTGCACTTTTATATTCAGCTTTTTAACTAGTGAGCACTGAGCAGAACTTTAATACATAATTTCTAAGGTCTATGTTCAATAAACAGACGGAAAGTGAACTTGTATGAGTCTCATTAAGTGTTGCTCATTTTATGCTTTGACTGTAATACAGCAGGAGCCCCTGACCGTTGCATATGTTCAAAGGGTTCTAGGTCCTACATTTAATTCAAGGTGGCATTAAAATGGTCTTAAAAGGTTTTAAATATCCCTTCCTGAAGCCTGCAGGCACCCTGTATAAGCACAGTCATTGTCCCCAGCACTTCTCAAAGTCACTTTTGCCAATACTTGTCCCCACCTACACACACACAAACTCTCCAAAACAAACTGAGGCCGTGCCCTTATGCCCCCTTGCATCAAAGCCAACTTGAGTATATTTTTTTCAGCATGGTGACCGCTGACAGCAGGCTTCAATACTGTATCATAAACAAATGTGTGCCAACAGAGAGCACATCCATATATTATACGGTCTATGGTGTTGACTTACAAACCTTCAGCTCATTGTCTGAGTTTTGAAACATAGTGCAGCTGAAAAGTGTTCAACAAAATGTAAAATAAAAAGTAAAAAATATAACTCCAGAGTCCTGAGTGTGAAACTACAAGACTCTCCTCATCCTGCAGTCTTGTAGTTTGTAGTTAGTAGTTGTAGTCAGGGGTGAAAGTAGTGTTAAATTCTTGCCGGCACTAAACCTTCATCAAAAGAAGCCCATTTCCCATTTAAAAAATAAGTAAAGAAGAACTTGGCTTTATTTTTTTTTGGCCCCTATTAGGTCTAAATATTGAGACAAAAAAATATTCCTTAAAAGGTCAAATTCTGAGATAGAATATCAGATTTTTAAGATAAAAAGTTGAAATCATGAGGAAAAAGCAAAAGTGTCAAGAGAGAAAGTTAAAAAATTGAGATAAGATCAAAGTTTGAGCTAGGATATGACATTTTTTAGATTAAAAAAAATCAAAATTGCAGATAAAAAGTTGAAATTTTGTGATAAAAAGTTGAAATCATGCGGAAATAAGTTCAAATTTTAAGTGGAAAAGTTAAAAATTTGGAATAATATATCAATATTTTGAGATGATAAGTCAGAATTTTTAGATTACAAGTTGAAATCATGTTGAAAAATGTCAAACGCATCATAGGTAGTTCAGAAACAATTAGGGATAAGTTAAAAGTTATTTTTTCATTGTCAAAGTACTTTAGTTTTTATTACTGCATAATGCTAATGGATCCATTTTCCATCCCAGAGTGCGGCCATAACTGGTTTTGATGGAGCTCTTCAAAGCAGTTAGTTGCTCTTTCATCTTTCTGGTTCTGCGTAGCTCCACCAAACCTTACAGTGGTACGCAGTACTGGACCGTACCGGCTTACTTTCACCCCTGGTTGTAGTAAGTAATTGTAGTTTCTACTTTTTTACAAGATAAACCAGACTCAATGTATGACGCAACATCTAAATGTAGTTTGTCCAGTAAAAATAAACTCATGTGAAAGCGTAAGAAACCACCTCTTTCTTAAAGCTGGCACCAAAAGTCAGAGAGTCACTTGTTAGACGTCAAAATACTTCAAGTCTTTGATTGTACACATTTTGCCATTAATGACAACAGGAGGGGATTTTATAATACGAGGCTACTCTTTTTTATTAAACTATGTGCCTGTCCCTTTTTGTCCCTTCAAATTTTTGTGCTTGCTGTCACCAAACTGGTTACGATTACAGCTGTGCTTTTCCCTTTTCCGTTCCTGTATGCGTCCCACCTGTAACTGTGGTCGCTTTGTCTATATACAAGGATTAAGCTGTTAGCGGCCCCTAGCATGTGGAGGCTAACTGGCACTAGGTGAAGGAGTCAGGACCTGTGTTACGACCTGGTAATACTAGGGGTTCAAACTTCAAAAATAAAAAAGGCAAAATAATAAATGAGTGCACGAAGGAAAAGTTGCTACAACTTAGCTGGGCACTCCCCTGTCTAAGTTGAGAAAGCCACAAGACTTCCAAGAGAGAGTGCAACACAGTACAAGTAAATATTAAAAACCACAAAATACAACTAGAAATACATTTAACTTGCCACAAAAAAAACTACCAAAAGCTCTATAAAATCCCGGACGAGCCCCCACTTGTTACGCCCTGGTTATACTAGGGGTATGCAGGCCGAACAAAATAAACTTTTAAACCCAGGACAAGATGGTCAAGAAAAAATAAGGCAGGAGAAAATGGTCAATTAAATGTATTTAATGAATAACTCAAGTCAATAATTGTAAACAGAAAATACTCCTCATCAAAACCAGAGGGAATAACAAGCCCAAAACTAAATCTGTCCAAAGAGAACCCAAAAGAAAAACAGGACCAAATGATTGTCACTCACCACTGAGCTTTTACTTTAACAAACACAAAAACACAGCTTTAAGCAGACACACAGCCACACAAGGCTAAGTCAAAAACCACTGATCAGTTGGAGAGAGTTGAGAAGGTTGGTTGGTCTCTGCAGCTGAAGCTTCCACACACAAGTGAACAAAAGAAACTGAGCAGCTAACACTCCTGCCGGATAGCTCCTCACAGGTGCTGCAGATCCTGTAATCAGGCTTCACTCACACAAAAGCACACCACACAGGTAGACACACCCACATGAACATGCACACATACATGAGCATACACACTCATGTAACAACCTGCTTGTACTGCTCTCCAATAAGATGAAGCAGATGGACTTTTACAATCAATTAATCAATTTCTACATCTACTTTTCCAGGTGCCATTCAGTGGCAGATTTCAGGAAACTTGTTTTTTAGCTAGTTTCTAAATAAAGTGGTCAATTTCCAAAGCACATTGGTGTTGGAAGGTGATTGAGTGTGCACATGGAGGCAGGGTGAGGGATGTGGTGAGTTAAAGGCCTCCTTTACTCCACCTCTTTGTCTGTCACTGGAGCAGTTGGACATAAATTGGTGTCATTACTTCCAAAGTGGTGACCGCGTCTGAGCTTTTTACTCTTCTTTAGAAAAGAATGGATGAAGTCTTGGAGACACATGACAGTTTAAAACAAACTACAGCTTTAACTGTGGAGGGACTTTTCATTTCTTACTATAGACTCTCAGAAATCGCAGTTTTATTGTCCTTTTAAACCTAAAAAACTGTTCACATGATTGACATCACTCAGGGGCTGAAACCCTTCATTTGATTGTTTTATCACCAAACAACATAAGCTGGTGCTTGAGCAGGAGACATTGCATTTAAAAGAGAGCCAGAGGATCAATATGGAGCTACAAGGTGAGAGGAAGGTCAATTGATAAAGCAGTCAAGTGTCTATGGCAGCAGAGAGATTGGGAATTTTATCACCTGAGCTGGACTGAGGGGGGAATAACCTTCCCGGCAAAACTCAGATAAACCTGTCGTATTTCTCTGCCACTTCCCTCCCCAAAAAAGTTTCTGTGCTTCCATTTCACACCAGCACACTATATCCTCCCTCAGCTTCAAAGACTGGAGATAGAAACGTTACCATAACAACCGCTGTCTGTAAAGCAGCTGCGAATGCTCACAGAGCTCAAGCCATTCTGGGCCCACAGTTTCTAGAAGTCAAGAGAATCCTGCTGCTATCTCCTTCACAGCGGATTTATAAAGTCTCAAAAGCAAGGATACTCTGGCACGGCTGATATGAAAATGAAACGTACCTAAAGTCAAACAGAATTGGGAGTGATTTCTTTAACTTCTGCTTCTTTGCTGCTCTACCTTGAGCTGGCTGCATGCACAGCGTGAAACTGAGCCGCCGTGTTTTGCATTTGCTGCCGTTTTTTTTGAACGATGGCAGTGGGCTGGGGTGGGGGGGATGATTCATCTGAGAATAAAAAAGAAGTGACAACTCTTCAGATTTAAATCTGCATCTTTTTTTTTTTTACTTCTTTCACAACATTTCTTCCAACCTCTTGGAGAGTTTCTGCAGTGCTTTCTGCTCAAAGCCAAAATCTCAGTGCAAGGTAAGACAGTGGCCTCATTCCAACACCTAATTAAGCTTCAGTAACTCCAAAAATATTTGCAGATTCAGAAAGAAAACTGCAATGTCTTCAACAAACAACGGAACAATACTGCTCTCCAAGTCTTTGGTTAATGGGAGAATAGATCTAAAGTTATTATTAATAGTCTCTATTTGCATTTGGCTTTTATAGGCGTTACGAGAACATAGAGGACACAAGTTACTCTATTCGCCCATTATTTCCTCTCCCATGGTGCATCTGTCTCTCAAGTCAGCTCTTGAGGAAGTCAAGCGAAGCGAACACTATCTGTCTGGCTGTGAAGCCTGCACTGTGGGTTAGAGATTATCACAGAGCAGGAAGAGTGCAATAAAAACAAAGGCTGCTTGGACTCCCTCATTTTGGCACATCATATTTAAAACACAGAGAGGAAAAACTAGGGAGCAGCATTCCTGATGGAACTGTCTGATTGCTGCAAAGGTCTGTACACATGGTGGGTTAAGAGGAGATAAGGGTTCTTATCTTGTCTTGATCTTAATGATAAAACATCAGCAGGTCTAGACCTGTAAAGTATAACCAGATATTGTTTGTTGTGATCTGGCGCTGTATAAATAAAGATTAATGGATTGATAAAAAAGGGAGAAAATGAAACTACAATATCTGTAAACATACCTAGAGGCAGTGCAGCTTACTCTTCTCTGGAACATCAGTGCTTTTTGATTATTTTTAATGATTATCATTAAACTCATGAGGGGTTAAGGCTTTTGCACACTGATTCCATAATTTTTCAAATGCATTATGTGGATCCTTTAAGGTAGGGTCTGCAGAAATATGCATGGCTGTTTGTAAAAACAACATTCAAACCAGGTCCCGCTCCTGTGGCTCGGTGCCAGCAGCAGCTCATGCCCACTGCCTCCAACTATCCAACAACTAGCCGTAACTACATAAACACACTCACCAGCCCAGCGAGCACCTGCAGCATCATGTTTCCACATGGGAGAGACTTAATAGCTGTACACCTGACATCCTGCATTAAATGGGATATCCTCTAAATATTGTATTGTTCTCTTAGCTGTGTGTTACGGCCGCTATCATAGCTTGTCCCACTCGCTGTTATCAACTGTCACTTGCACACTGGGTGCACTGTGATTGGCTGGTGTCACCATGCCTACTCCCCGGCCAGAAATGTCCCGAGTCAACAAAAAAAAAATTGAACATAGCAGACAGAGGAAGTCAAGGCCCAGAGATGATGACTGAGTAGGGTTATTCGGTAACACATATTCACCATTAATTAGGTGCTTATTAACATGCATATAAGTAGCTTACTAGCCCCTAATTCATATTTATTAAGCACACATTAACCCCTTATTCTACCTCTATTGTGCCATGAATTCAGACTTTTCCATATATTAACTCTTAATTATTACTTATTGTCTATAAATTAATGAATATGTTTTCCCTAATCTAAAGTGTTACCAGTTATTCCTGTAAAAGTTGACATTCAATTTTTTAAGGAAAATCCTGCAGACTCTACCTTTAATCAGAAAAAAACTGAAAAGACAGATTGTACACTAAAGTTTATATTTATATAAAGTTTTGTTATTTTGTAGGTTAAAAAAAATAATGTATTCATCATGCAGTGAGAATGATTTTGTGGTGTCAGTCATCACCGTCAGGATGGATGAGGGAGATAAGGTAAACACAACACATTCTAAAAACATATTGAAGGATTAAAGTCTTGATGTCAGTTTGCAAACATCTGACATTACATAGGATCAAATTTTATATATATATTTATTTATTTATTTATTTTAACGTGTATCAATTGCAGACAAAATAAATGAATAAATAAACTGGAGCAAAGGCCTTTTACGTATTCAGCGTGTGCAGTGATGATCTGGGAGGTGTTCAAAGAGTTCTCCATTTCTCTGAAGACACTGTTATCATAAGGACTTAAGGTGACAGAGCCTTTTCGATCATGGAGCTTCGACTTTGGAATGACCTGCCTGAGGATATAAGTCTCACGGATTCAGGTTCATCTTTTAAATCCCTTCTTATACCACACTATCACCATCTTGCTTTCATGTGATGTCATCTTCTTATCATCTTTTCCTTGTGTTCTTACTACATTCTTACTGCCTTTGCCTTTTACTCCATTTCCACTTTTAGGTCAGGCTATTTATTTATTCATTTAATGCTTTTATTATCTCAAATGTCTGAACCAATGTTTTATTAATTTTATTTATTAGTTTATTTAATGTAAACAAATTAATAAAGTTAAGCCTCTCATGTTTACCAATTATAACAAAAAAACGTTAATAAGAAGCAACTGATACCACATGTTGCTCAAATGGACTATTTAGTGTGACAAGTCTGTGCGGGACTTGTACTAGTATACACACACATATGGATGCTGACATCTCTACTCTTGTGTTTATTTTTGTTTTTAATTTTATTCTGTTGTTAAATAATAAATATTCATGTACTGACACATTTGTGATATTTAGTCGTTTAGTTGGGATTTAATGAGCGAGGCTCAGACGTTACGCTTGTGTTCTGTATTAAAAGATGCTCAAAAGTGTTGAAACTGTGTATAAAAGTAGATCAATAATGTATATGAATGAAACCAGACTTTGTGTGATTACTGTAAATGCAAATAAGTCACTTTGGGTTGAACTTTTGTTAGATAATTAGTAGTCTTTGAAGTGCTGCACCTGTCGTGTCTGCTAGTGGAGGAATAAGTAATCAAACCACCTGTAGCTTGTTTCTGTATTTACTGTGTGAACATGCAGGATATTGTTAAGTATTAATGTAGACTAAAGCACCAACCAAAGATTATTACTGTTCATTTGAGTGGGAAAGTGTTGACTATATGTGTCATTCAGTAGAGCAGGATATGTACAGCAATGTTCAGCTGATGTGCTTGTGTTTCTGTATGTACAGAACACAAGTTAAAGTTATTATAAAAGCTGTGCACATCTGCTGTTAAACTTAGCAATAGAGGGAACGGGAATGGCGTCACAACAAGTTACTGTGGGAAGCAGGAGCAGAGTGGCTGAGTTTTTTGCCACTCAAGGGGCATGACAAAGAAGTGACATAAATGCACATAACCCCTTTTTAGTATCAAGGAAAGGAAAAAAAAAATGAAATGAATGAAAATAAGTCTGAGAGGAGCTGTCAACAAGAGTTCTTATGTATCTGCTTGTATGTAATGCTTTTTTTTCTATTTTTAGAATATCATTAGCAGTGGACAGCTTGAACCCTTTCTTATTTTCTCTAAAAAAAGTAAATATATATATATAATTGTGTTGTAATATGTCTGTACACTACATTGATTCTGCTTTAAGCCACCATATATAGTGGCTGACATGGCAGATGATTTGCATCTTCCAAAGTAATCTCCATTAGGAACATGTCTCTGAGTGTGTGAGAAAATTATTCACACGTGCATAAAGTGGCGTTTGGTCATAAGCCCTGTAGAACCTGAACCATGAAACAACTGCCAGAAATTCTAATTTTTTACAATCAAATATGAAATAAACCTTGTAACAAGAATAAATAAACAAATAAAATGAAATACTGATTAAAAATAATAGTACTCATCAGTCTGCATATTTGAGTTTATATTGTATAATATTTGCTAAATCAAGTATTGTTTTGTGATAATGTGATAAAACAATATAAAACACATTATATCTGCTTTAAGCTTTGAGTTTCCTGTAATTCTGCTTAATACCTTGCAGTTATTTTGTATTCAATATACTTTTAACAAAAAACCTGATATTACATTTTTACATCCATAAATTTTTTTCAGAATTGCATTCAATTCAATTTTTTTTCTAATTTTAATTTTAATTTCAGTCATGTTAATGAAGGACCCTCTGATACATAAATTGTTGATCTCAGGTCAAATATTTGTTTCCTCCACATTTTTGGATGCTCCCATTCGGTTATTAAGGTGAAAAAAAATCCATCGATGATGTAGAATTCCTAAATACATTTGGTTTCACAGTCTTAGTACCTGGACCTCAGATACAGCTCTGCTCCGGTGAAACAGTAAAAACATCCAAAAATACAATGAAAGCACTACACAATCCATTGAATGAGGAAACAGGAAGTGATGTCATCTCTTTTTACTTTTGAGTCCTGCTTATTTAGGCATGTAGTAATGTGATGTCAGAGACAGACGTTATTATCTTGTTCCTCCATCCAACAACAGATGCTGATACTGTTGTGAGGCTTCTACAAAAGGCTTTGTCATGATCTCATTTCCATGGATTTGTTAACGTCGCTCTTCAAAGCCGTGTCCCATCCTGTTTAAATCTCTGAGTGAGTTCGATCTCACAGACGCCCCCCCCTCTGAGAGCGCAGATAGATCTCTTTTATGTATGCTTCATGTCGCTTTGGAAGATCTGCAAAGACCTTTTGCTGAGCCTTTTCGCTCGGTGTAACCCTGACTTTAATGATGACTAATGCTGGTTCATGTCAGGGAGCTTTTCTGAAGCTTATTGTGACCATCTTTCTCCAGCAGCTCTGACTCAAACCTGAAAGAATATTTTATCTCCTACGCCCTCATAAGTCAACTTTTCAAACTATTGGGTTCAGACTGTTTTTGTTTCTCTTTAACTGCAAGTTTGCATACAGGACAATGAAGGGGCCATGTTTCACAAAACAGATTCACCAGGGTTATGAAATAAATGCAGATTAAGAATGAGCCAGTATTACTCAGTCGACTCGCCTTCGACTATCTGCATTTTTATCTCAAAGACATCAATGAGTAATAATTACAAGGTTATAACTTTTAACCTGTCGGGTCAGGGTTGTGTTTCTTCAACAACAGCCCAGGATGAGTCAGAGACTTTGCACAAAAAGACATCTTGAGTCCAAACTGTGCAAAATTGTTCTTGATTTTCTGGGCCTCTTAAGCAAATTTCCTCATGTGGATAAGACCATGAAGAGGAGGATTTATTTTAAAGTTCAGCTAGAATGCCAAAGAAAGTTAAAAATCCAAGAAGTTTCCACCTGTCAGAGCCGTATGCATTTCTTGCCAGAGGGAGCCAGGTGGACGGACGGTCTGCAGCTCACAAGTGACAGACACCCGACTGTGAAGAGTGTGAGTGGGAAATGTAAGTACACCCAAGTTTTGGCAAGAAGATGGTCAGTTTTTTTGGAATTAGTGTGAAAAACAAATTTGCAGGTGGAAATAAACATGGGAGAGATGGAGTCAGGGTGGGAGGTGTTATCCGCCCACAGCTATCAGGGTTACTGTGAAATCTCTACCTTTCTTTTTCTTTTTTTTTCTCTTCTGAGACACAATGTGTTCTATTATCACAATGAAGACTGCTGGCTTTGATTCTCAAAAAGCGTGAATCACCCTGACAGCTGAAGGTCTGAACACATCCTCGAGCACGAGCTCCCATTAATCTAATCAGAGTCATCTTCCACCACTGCCATCCCGAGTATGCCTTTCTACAGGCGCATCATTTCTGATTAGAGCCGCGTATTGCTTCTTTCCCAGCAAACGAGCAACCGAAATTAGTTGGAGTCTGTCATTTACAACTACACATCTTTTTTATTTTCTGAGCTGCAGATATTCTCATCTCTCTGAGGTGTCAGCAGGAGCAGACGAGAGACGAGAGGCAGAGAGCTCTAACTGCAGGCGTCCTCGTGTGTCATTGGGAATCTTCTCTGAGGTGACACTATATGGAGGCAGCCGAGCAGCTGATTAACACCAGGCTGTGTCTCAGACTCTTAAATACCTTCTCCCCTCTCCAGCTCCGACTCCTGTCTCCGAGTGCTGCGTTCTGCTGGCTAAAGCAAGGTATGCCCGGCTCGACAGCACCAGACACTCTAAAAGCAGCAGAAGTGAGCGGGGCGTAATTAAAATTGCATCATGTTGTCCTTTCAGGAACATTATGTTATCCATCAGGCGCTTGATCCATGGGCCCGGCCCGACACCAGGCAGCCTGCTGATGGCTCGGAGGCTGCTTTACACCGACAGCTGCTGCGACAACGCTGGCGTAGCAGACAGCAGAATGTGCTGCATCTACACCATCCATTACTGTAATACCTCCACCTGCCTGATCGACAGTGTTTGGGGGCATTTGGAGTTTCACTTCTTGTTATTATTTCAGAAGTTCAGCAGCATTAAAGGAAGACTTGTTTGTCTTTCTATGCCCCCGTTACTTCAAGGCAAGCACACACTATATGATTTTTCAGATATTCACACATTTAGAGACCACACACAAAAGAGATGTTGCGCCAGATTTTCTCTGATCTTGTAGTGTGTGGTGTGCACTTTGGAGCAGACCAAACACTTACTGATTCTTCTACAGAGAATCTGGTTCTTCCACGCTTAACATTGAAAATCTTGCTTAGTAAAATGTGACTAAAGTGTAAACAAAAGCATGTGACAAAAACGGGAAACAGAATAAAAAAAAACAGACTTTTGAACAGCCATTTTAGTTAAAGACAACAGTTATGATTTTGCTCAGTGGCCATTAGTGATTACTCACTGGGTCCTTATTATGGTAAGTTTTGAACGAAACATAGTATAAACATTTATGCTGTTGGCAAAAATCAACTATATGATCTTCCATTTCAGAAGTCCATGAATATTTTATTTTCACCAGCTCCATATGTTTTGTGTGGTTTTAATTAGGGTCAAGACTTAAACATGTTAATTGTGATTGATCAGTTACAGTAATATTATCTGTAAAAATGTTTAACCCATATTAATCACACCTACTGCATTTTTGCACTGCTGAATGTTTATCATATTTCAGCTCATTTCAGCACATAGCTACTGCTTTGAGTTGGCCCAGGGAGTTTTGGTCACTTTTGTTCTGGTGTAAACTCGTGGATAAAGCGCAATAAGTATCTACCAGTTTGTTTATTGAATAGAGTATTGATTATGAAACCTAAAAGAAAACTGTGCTTCAGGCATATGACCTTGTGCCTGAAGCTTAGAGACAAAAATTTCCAACCAGTGATTAAACTGCCGACCAAAGCTTTGTCAAGTTTGCGCAAGAGAAAGTCAAAAGTCAGCCTGAAGTCAAAAGTGTACAATTACAATCAACTTAAAAACACACATGGTGGTTGTAGAAAAGGTATTTCTGATTTACCTTTTGTGCAAAAGACAAAAACAGAGGCAGTTAATGAGTGTTAATAAGTGTGTTCGCTCTGAAAATATATGTAAAAACAAACAAACAAACAAAAAACATTTTTCACTTTGATTTCTCTACTGGTGAAATCAAAATGGTCTAAAAGTTGAGTGTCAAATACCAAATACATCTCAACCCTCAATGGTCTCCATTTTAATTATGGAGAGGAAGAAGCAGGAATAGTTCAAACGATGGTTGGTGGTTAAGATCAGTGAATACTGGAAAAACACTGGTGAACGGTTAAGAAATGGGATTGTTAATTCTTGTTGGTGCAAAGCAGCTGTGTTTGATTTTAGACAACACCACCATGAAAGATTGTGCGCACTGTTCAAGGAATTGCAGAGTTAACACAGTGGACTTAATGTCAGCATACTTAGAGATGTGTGTGATTTTAGAAACAGCCTTTGTCTTCTTAATCGACATAAATAGGGATTATCATCCAAGGCTCAGCTGCTTAAGAACAAGCTTTCAAAACCAGCTTGAAGGAAACTATTAGCTTCTAGCATCCCCCTTTAAAATCAGATTAATTCAAAGTATAATCATCTTGGTCTTTTACACATATTTACTTCAAACCATCCAAAAACCAATGGTTTCAGTTTTGGCTGTTGGTAAATGTGCTTGTGCTAGATGGTAAAAGTGAGATAAAGCTGAGGACCTGAGCATCTCTATGTTTTTGTGAAATATGAATAAAATTAAATACATGTAAAAATGGGATTGAACCTGTCCTGGCTGCACAGTTGTGCACCGGTTAGCTTTCTTGGCACTTATTTAATGAAAAATCAAATTAATTGGATGCAACTGAGTATAGAAATCAAATTTACCCTTGAGGATTATGAAAGTATTTCTTATGTCTTATGTTTAGAGCTTAAAGAGACAGTTGATACACAGTCTTCGAAGGCCACACATCATAACATTTTTAAATTATTTCCAAAAAATTTCATCAAGTTTGCTCTAAATATTTAATAAAGCTGCTTTTAGAAGCTTCTTGAATAATAGGTTTTGCACCTTTGCAGCTCTGGCCTGGAAAGTTCTGTCATCACAGACTGGGTTGACTGGTAGAGCTGAACTCGTTTAACTAAATAATCCTGGTCCTGAGGCAAAAGGAGCCTCTTAGTGACAGTGTGCTATCTAAACTAGATTTTAAAAAGCAGTTTCCATTTATTTTCATACACTGAGGTTATAAAAATCAGTGCAGTAGTTGCTTTTTATCCTGAGCGGGATATTACCTGTATCGTCTATTTGTCATGATTTCGCCCTGAAACTCAAACGTCTGCCTCACAACAGTCCTGACGCACACATGCTATTAATCTCTGTCCTTTAGATTCTTTTTATATCTGCACAGAAACCACTGGGATCTATTTTCAAGTCTCAATAATTGCTGAAGGAGTTGAGCTATCAAACCACCTGAAGGGAGGCTTTTAGCAAGGCCAAGAGAAAAACAACCAATTTTAAAATCAAGATGATAATGGAAAAAAAAAATGTCAAGGAGATTTATCTGGAAGTAAAACGAACTTACACAACAGATGAGAGATAAGTTTTAGACTTATGAATGAAGTAAGACCTCAAACAGATCCTGTCCACATCCATTTAATGGTGTTTTGTACACACATTTCTCATCTTCTTTCTCTATCCCTCTATCACAGCCATAAAGTAGTGATGTGCAGATCAGTACTGAAATATCAATACCACCAATACCAGATCTTTATGCTCTAGTATCGATTCTCAAATCAAAATATCAATACTTTTGAAACTGTTTTTTTTATTTGAAGTGATGTTAAAAAATGAACAGGAACATATTGGGAAGAAATAAAACTTTTGAGCTCTCATTTGAATCATACACAATTGGGAACTACTTTTTCTTCCACCTTGATAAGTCTGTACACTGCAAAAAACGGAAATCTAAGCAAGTCATTATGTCTTATTTGTAGTAAAAATTGTCTTACTGTTCTTAATTTGAGCCACATTCACCAGACCAGGTCATAAAAATGTCTTAATTCAAGTTTTTTTTAAGACAAAAATGAGGTGTAAATTGCTTGTAATAAGTCAAAAAAATCTGCCAATGATAAGACAAATTCGCCCGGGAAGTTTCTTGAAATTAGAAAGACGTTTTAAAACAAGAATCTTTTATTTTATCCCACTGGCAGATTTTTTTTACTTGTTACAAGCAATTGATGCCTCATTTTTGTCTTTAAAAAACTTGAAATGAGACATTTTTATGACCTTGTCTGGTAAATGTGGCTCAAATCAAGAATAGTAAGACAAATTTTACTAAAAATAAGACACAATGACTTGCTTAGATTTCAGTTTTTGCAGTGTAATGCATAATCACAGCAGCACACTGCTCAGTCAGTAACACAGTCTGAAAACACAATGACTGAGGGTAAACAGAGTCATATACGGAGCTAACTATCTCAGCTCCTAAATTCATTCAGGTGGGGTTTCTAGTGAATTAATAATCTTGAATGAATTCCGTAGAGAAGTTCTTGATTGATTATTTAGAGCAATTGCAATAAAAACATAATAAACTTAGAAAAATTCTGGGAAAATGGAAAAAAATAACATTTTATCTATATATCCATTGGTAGTTATCCAGTTTAATTGGTAGAACTACCATCGGTATTGGATCGGTAAGGAAATCAGTGGTATCAAACATCACTACCATAAACTGAAGAAGAGAATATTTTAGAGGAGGAAGCTCTGTCTACTCCTGTGAAATCAAACTACACAGTTCCATAGAGAGCACAAATAGCCACCATCGTAAGGTTTGTGCTCCCCTGTCCTGCCGACATGTTGGCCTCAGGAAACCTGCATGTCTCAGCCTTTCATCCGGTGCATTGTGGGTCACGGGCAGTGGGCATCCCTCTGTGCCAACAAGAGCGCAGCAAAGCAAAACAGTGGGTGCCATGTGTCGTATGGCATGATTCATCCTGACATGCTGGACGTCCAACATCCTCACAGCCAAGGCATTTAAGTGAGTCATATCTGAGAGGGAGCTCAGGGCTCTGACTGATGCTTCAGTCTGCAGGTCCTCCAACAAACAGCTGCCTCTGATATACACACCTGATCAAACTCTGAAGAGCAGTTGAAAAATTGCACTGATTTACATTTTACACTGTTGAATCTTTAAAAGGTTCTATTTCAAAATATATTTGAAAGTTTGTTTGAGTGTTTCCAGGAGGTTAGTGGGAACGTTGTGAAGATGCTTCATGTTTGGCATCCAGTGTCTGAAACTTACGTCCCATTTTGTAAACTTTCCTCTCCATCCATCCCATAATGTTCTCAATGTGATTCAGATCAGGGGAACATGCAGGACGCTTCAAAAGAGTGAGATTATTCCTCTGGAAGAAGAAGAAGTCCTGATGAAAAAAAACAGTCACTAGCACACAAGCCAGAGCCCTCAGTCATGAAGGACGCCCCTTACAGCATCTCCATTTAACCAGTTGCTGCTAAAGCTCCATTGTTCCTTTGAAGAAAAAGCAGATCATGACACCCTGCGCCCCTCCACTGTGCAACCTAGAAAACTTATCAGTGGGATCTCCTTGTCATGACAGTAACATTGGACGCCATCAGGACCATCAAGGTTCAAATTTTTCTTCTTAGAGGATCAAACTTTCTTCCATCTATCAATGTCCCATGTTTGCTGCTCTCTGTCAAAGTCCAAAAAGGCAATTTAGTGGAAGGAGACAAGGCCTTCAGAGGGTTTTTTTGTCATCATTCTTCCATCTGATGGTTATTGGGCCCCGGTCGCAGCCTTAATTTGGGTTAATGGACAGTCAACAATATCCTTTGGTTCAGTGCAGGCAAAATTGTCTTGGGTCTACCACTTTACTTTCTTGTTCCATAACCCTCAGGATCTTTGAGGAAATTCAAAATGTCTGTCTTACTTTGTCCAACTGCAGCAGTGATGGCGCTGTGTTGTGAGATTCTTTGCATATGCAACTCAACAATCCGACCATGTTCAAATAGAGAAAGCTTTTTAACCTTTACCATCAGGAGGTCATGACAGTGTGAATACCTGACAGAAAATAACAACCTACATTTTAGTGCAGATTTTGTCTTTTAAAGGCTGTGCTATTAAACTTTTGATCAGCTGATGAACAGAAGAGTTCACTTTAATTGTTATTTTTACAAAATTGCTGTACTAGTTTTTCCTTCTCTGCATTTTGAAACTCTACTTGAAACCTTTTAAAGATTGAACAGTGCAAAATGTATATTAGTGAAGATTTTGTTTAGGTGTTTATTAAAAACCTGGCCCATGAAACCCTGCTTTAATGTTCCTTGCAGCACAACCTCAGCATTCAAATAAGAAAGAAAGAAAAGTTGATCATAAATAAAGATTAGGCCTATCTGTTTTGAACCCTCTTTCTCAGTGACAAAGGCAACTTCCTCTCACTGGAGATCAGAGTCTTCATAGTACATTTGTATGGCTTGGGATCCGCCCCATACTCATTGCACAATATTATACGTAAGTAAGTTTGGCAAAGTATTAGTCTTGTGTATAAGTACATGTGATTACATATGTGTTAATAGAGTCTATATCAGCCTCAAAATTTGCACCTGCAGGGATGAGGTTCATCTCCTCATGACCACTCGTCATCCTGAGTGAATTCAAGACTCAAGATTCAAGCTTCAATTTATTCGCTATTGCTCATATTTCAGAGCAACAGAACTTGCGTTTCATTTACATCCCATCCAAAGAACAAAAAAACGACAGAGACACATAACTTGGGGAGGACAGGGAGCTGGAGAACTGTTGGGTCACCAGCGTGCGCAGAGACCTATTCTATTATCGGGAAAAGAGTACAAAAGGAAGGAGGGGGGAAAAAGGCAAATACCACACTAGGCCCCAAGGGGTTCAGCTCCTCAGGAAAGAAGTTCAGAAGCTCGCGCAGCTTCACATATGAGCATACATGAAAGTGGTGACAGCCTCATTAGTAAAACAAATTGAACACAATTGTATATATAGCATAATTGTGTCTTTGTGAAGGTAATGTTTTCATGTGACCATTTGGACACATTGAGTTTCTGTGAGTACCTGTGAACATAATGTATTACTTGATATCAAGTTTCATTATATGTAATGATAACATAATGATAACATAATGATAACGTATGCAATTCTCTAGCTGGGTTTCCATTACATTTTTTTCGCAAAATAAAAGTGATATTCCTAAAATTTCAACAAAGTATATTTGCGCTTTGAACGCATTTCCATTGAAGGTTGTTCCAGGCAGGAGCGCCGTAACTCTCGTCAAATATCATCCTGCGAGAGTTCACTGCTGGAAGATGGACGCTCAAAACCTGTTGTTTGCTGTCTAGTATGGCCGTTATGTTAGTCTCGAAAATAATTGCAAGAAAAGTCTCCACCTCCTCTGTCCAAATGTAGCGTGCCATGTTTACCTACAGAGTATAATTGCAGAAAAAGTGTTTCCATTGCGCTTTTGCGATATATTTGAATGTCGAAACGTCTGAAAAACCACCTCATGAAAGCGTTAAAACTTTTTAGCGATATTTTAGTGCTTTTTCGAAATTTAGGTGTTTCCATTTCCATTTTTTTAAAGTGCTATTTAAATTTTGCGCATATCCAAGGGTAATGGAAACACACCTACTGATACACAGACAAACAAGTACTCTGTGGGTGGGCTCAACCAATGCAATAACAAGCTGTTGCTTTTTATATCTATCTTCAGTGATCTGTCAAAGCTGCAGCATACTCATATTTGTTCACCTATTGATGAAAAAAAGAAAAGTAGAAAAACAGAAGGTATCATTAAAGTTTGATGTATGCTTCAGGTACAAGCTGTAACTCAGTGTAATCACTCCAAGGCTAAATATACCAGATCATAGCGTTCGTTTGAAAAAGCTTCTTCTCGCCTGAGTTCTTCATAATGTTCGCTTGCAGAGTTGATGGTGAGTTATCTATAGGATGTTTTGTTGATATGTCAGGTTTCGTGACAAGATACATTTTAAAAAACAAAAAATTACAGGTTTTTATCCTGAGTCATTATTCTTCATCGTGATTCATCCTCGTTGATGATCGTACTCTAACCTTTGGGGATGTTATTCTTGAATCTTGTGAGAAATATTATAAAAGTGTTTATGATAGTCGTACAAGGAAACAAGGAAATGAAAAACATGTTTTTCATAAAAAGAACAAACAATAAAGAATCAAATAACCCACAGCTTTAAATGTGACTACCATGACTGAAAGCTAGTCCTTTAGTAAAAGTGATCAGCAGCTGCTGTCATTGACGTGTTGTTCTTTCCCTTGTGGAGCGAAAGCATGATTATCAAAGGGTTTCAGCCCCAGCTCTGTTATTGATTGCACATAACCCAATCAATTAGCCTCTGAATATCCATGCTACTCTCTTTACCTTTGCTTTGATGCCTTAATTCAACATCTCAAGCCTTCAATTATTCTTCTGCATCTCTTACACAGCAGAGTCTGGCTTTGCATCGTGACTATAAAGGACGCTGTGGCCCCCAGGTGAAGCTTAAGGTGCTTTTTCATCTGCCCTCGATTTACTTCATCCTGGTGTTTCAGTTGATGGAATGATTAAGAGGAATGTCCTTACATTGCAGGTCAAAATCATTAGCCCTTTGAGTTTTTGTCAAAAATGTCCCAAGTGCTGTTAAACAGATCAATGAATTTTGAACACACACACACACACACACACATGCATCCTAGTTTCATTTTGGATACTTGCATTATGTTATTTTACACACACAAATGAAATTATTGAATAAAAACTACCAGGGCCAGAATCATCAGCTGTGTGTCCTTTTGTTTGTAACAAGTCTCTGAGATCTCCTGAGGAATCCCAGACTGTGGCTCTTTGGTACTGGATACCTGTCTTCAGTTCAGCCCCCCTGACAGATTTCCAATGGGAATAAAGTCATGGCTTTGTGCAGGTGAGTGTATCTGGCTTTTCAGGTACCAGAAACCACATATACAACAAATCAAGAAAAGCAGATGTTTACTGCAGAAATAAAACATGCTATAGCCTGATGCCTGCTTCAATCTGATTATCTTACTTCTTTATAGGGAGTTGGGATTAATAACAGTCAATTAGAAAGCAATAAGACTAAGGGCCTGATCTATTAAGATCCCAAATAACCAGCGCTAAATTGCATGTGCAAACTAAAAACTTGCACAGTCAACATAAACCTTCTTGTGCGCACGAGATATCAGCTAAACAGCAGAAAGCAGCCAGTCTTCATGTTTTCTTGTGATAAAAATGAAAGTTCCGGACTGTGTTGAGGAATATTTAATCCTTTAAACATAATCACAAGGACAAAACTGCTTTGATTGCACACAGTCACCATTACATTGTCTCAGAAATTCGAAACAGATTTTTAAGTCTTTTAATCTTTATCCGCGCAAGGGAAACACCAGTAAAGAAACAAAAGTGCCTTGATCTTACTCTAAATCTCAAGTCTTCAAAAAGAAAACGTAGTTCATCATATCTTTTGCTGCTGACATTGTGGTAATGTGCACATCAGTGATGTGGCGTTTGTGGACGATTTGTTCAAATGAACGAATCATCTGGGTTGAAAAGATTTGTTCATTTATGAACCGCAGTTGGGCTCCTCCCTCTTGTCTCTCTTCACGGTGAGAGTTGCCCACGCCCCCCTCCCCCATTTAAGTTTCGCAAAAATATATGTGCTTTTTACAGCTGCTGTTGGTTTGCGAACGGCTTATATATCCATAATTACTCAGTTGACTGTTTTAAAATCACTTCTGATGGTCTTAATAAACATTTAATTCATGAATGAATCACTGACAGACTGAGAGAGAGACACAGCTCTGAACTGAAGCTCCGTATCAGTGATTTGTACATCCAGTGCGTAAACGAATGGTGAACTGACAGAGAGAGAGAGAGACTCAGAACAGACTTAAGCCCTTGACTGGTCCTGGAAATGTATGTAACGTATGATTATCAAACACGCTGTACACTTTTTGATAATATTTCTGTACTTTAAAGAAGTAGTGAAGTAGTAGTGAAGAAGTTAAGAAGTACTGAAGGAATCAGTGAACAAATCTTTTGAACGAATCACTTTACTGAACTGATTCAAATGATTCAGTTCACTGAAAAGAACTGCTTTGCCCATCACTAGTGCACATTCTGTCAGCTTTTCAAGAGATAAACTCACCCTTTACCTCAGCCTGCAGAAAAAACATGCTTTCATCCTCCCTCCAGATCTGGGGCTTTGGATTCACAGAAAAACTACTGGACAAGAAGCACTCACTCTCCACACATGTCTGATAATCTACATTTAAGAGCACTAAAACACAAACAAACAGACAAAAAGCTGTCTTTTTTTTTAACAATGTAACTACTAATTCAATTATCACGCGCAGAGAGAAATAGAGTGAGGGAGAGAGAGAGAGAGAATCCAAATCATATTATTGGCTCTAGAGTTTTGAAGAGTATTTTAGACCTCTTGGGTTGTGGAGATGTCCAAAGATTTGTCTGTAGTTTGTTGTATTAGACCGCAACCGTCTGTGCATAAAGCTGTTCCAGTTTGCACCTGCCTGTCATACATGCTAAATATAGACACTAAAACAGTGACAGCAAACTATTTCAGGTTTGATTAATCACTTTGCGGGTGCTAAATGATCACATTTGCACTTTCTCCACCCAGAAATTTGCACATTCTGGTGATCTGCATGTATTCTACATATTCATGAAGGGAGACATGCTAAAAATATAGGGCGTGCTGTTTTGCTCACTCCTGCATCTTGTTAGTAGATCAGCCCTGCGCACGCTATCAACTTTGCACGTGTTTTTGTACACGTAAACTGTTAGTAGATCAGGCCTTAAAAGTTGTTAAAATCAGATGCTGAGTTGACCTGACTGACTGGTGGACACACTGGGGTTTAAAGTCTGCCTCAACTCTCCCTCTTTTCTCCACACTACCTCACGAAAAGTTAGGTTTACAAACTCTGTGTCAGAAGTGGATGTCTGACAGAGACTACATCCAAGTGTGAAAGAGTCTGTGGTTGAGATGCAGACGCCGTACAAGCCGACAACTCCAGAGTTTGACTGGCAGCGAGCTGAGGCACTTTTTCGAGGGGATCTTGGCTCGCTTCATTTTAATCCACATCAGAGTTCAAATGCTGTGTTTACATTCAGGGTTCAAGTCAAGGTTGGGGTTAGTGTTGGTGTTAGAAGAGGTTCATGTTGTGAATTGATGCAGAGGTCTGCTAATCCCATCATGGTGTCATCAGGTCCCCTAAGAGCCAGATCCTCTCTGACTCTGGTAGTCAAACTGCCGAGGGACTCTTCTTGACATTTTCAGCGTATATATAACTTGTTTATCTGTTTGAATTTCTCTTCCACGACTGAGAGGAACGATGAAATAGAATCTGTATACATATTCTATACAAAGTTATATTATGGATAAAGAGGACTCTTAATGATTGGAGTTCCAGCGGCTTATTTAGGGTAATCAGGCTAAACTTTAAAGGTTGTGTAGATTTAGCTATTACATGTCTAACAGTGGCATTTAAACAAACTCAGGATAAATCGAGATGATGACATAAAAAAAAGAAAAACATGCAAAAACTGTCTGTTTCTAATTCAAATGTGATATTACAGGAATAATCACTTTTCACATTAAAAGGAACATTTTCATTTTAAAAACCAGGCCTTTAGAGACTTGCTCCATGAACAAATAAACCAATAATTAATAAATCATCCATGTATTTAAGGCAGAACATATAGGTTATACAGAACTGAATTAAGTGCCATTGAAAAAAAATAAGCTGTCCAAAAAAACAATAATATAGATACTCATAGTACATATGGTATCCTATTAAGGGACACAAGTGTCATATTTTGTTCACATTTTGGTTTAGGGTTAGTTATAAGGGTGATGTCTCTTGGTAAGTTTTTTTTTATTTTATTTTTTTCAGTATTGTGACAATTTTCAAAAAGAAAAAAAAAAGCTTTGAGTGCAGTAGTGATTAAACTTGGTTCCTTGACTGAAAAAGGGTTGAACTTGAACCTCTTAACACTCAAGCGTTTGTCTAATGTGCATTTTTTTTAAAATCTATTTCTCTTTGCTATTTGGGATCAGTAAGACCTAATTAGTGTAAAAACTAAACTTGGTCTTTGTATTGGAACTTATGTTTTTAGTGTCATTAGTTAGCAACAAGTTTTTAGTTTTAAGTGTTATTGTTCATATTGTACACTTCTTTTTTTTTCCTGAAATGGGTGTAAAGTTGTGATATCAACAAAAGATGACATAACCGTAGCTAATGGATTCAAGTTTTAAAAGAAATGAAGTTTTACTGTTTCAGAGGCAGAAATGTAATGTCCATATGTGTGAACACCAGGTCTTAAGGGGTTAAATGATGAATATCAGTCAGCCAGAACATTTTCTACAATGAAGTACAGTAAAGTTTTGTTTTGCTGGACTACAGTTCAAGAAAAATGTAAAATCTTTAGTTGTAATTGTCTGCTCTGTGATGCACTGAGCATAGATAATGCAAACAAGTAGAAAGAAAGAAGTACAGTCAGGGAAAAACATTTTGTTTGGCATTTATCCAACATTGTCCCCTGTCTTCTCTGTGCATCAGCCATGAAGGAAAAAAAAAGTTGCAGTGGCCCAGTGACTGTTTAAAACACACCAGTTTAGCAGTATCAAAATCTAAATATTTGTATTTATTTATTTCTTTTAAATGCACATTGATCAACTTTTCAGCAAAAGCATCAAAGTAAATATGCCTGAGTTAGCACAGCTGCTAAATTTCATTTGTTGATCGAAACAAAAACATACAAACAATACTCCTAGACCAGTGGTTCCCAACCTTTTCCAACTCAGGGCCCACTTAAGTCACAAGTGTTTTTTTGTGGCCCACCTCTCGCCCCTTAAATACGGAGGTCATTTGATGCTTTCTCTGGGCACTTTTTTTATATAGATATAACTATTTAAAAAATGTTTAACCCTTGGGATACCAAACCCATTGGGGGGGAGCAAAATAACCCACTTACTTTCTTTAAAATTATTATTATCATTATGATTATACACCATGTATTTAAACTTCTGAAATCTCGTGAATTTTGCCCAAACCCATAAGGGAGCAGGACTTCACTTTTTGGAGAAAAATGAGACCACAGTGAGAAAAAAAGTGACAGAAGCAAAAAACAAAAAAGGCTTGGTATCTCCAGAATGAAAATCCTTTGAATCGTGACTGAGTTTCAGCATTTAAAGCAGTATTCTGTATGTTTTTGTTTTAATGTAATCACAGCCCCCCAACACACACAAAAGTCTTACTTTTTTTTTTGAGAATTATTTGGCGGCCCACTTGCAACATCTTCGCGGCCCACCATGGGGCCACGACCCACAGGTTGGGAATCACTGTCCTAGACAATTGGCCAAAACATCTAGAAATATTACAAAACAGTATCAAAATCCCATGTAATAAAGATTAAAAGTGTATACTATACAATACAGAGATGAAGATATTACACGTGAGCAGGTCTGGCATGTTTTCAACCATAGTTTCAGAGCCTTTTTTAAAAAATAGAGTAGATTCATGTCATTTGCTTTTTTTCAGGCTCTACAGTTCAGAGTACAAGATCATATCAGGATTTACACATGAGCCACTAAACTAATAGATGACGCCTTGATTTAAGGTCTTGCCCAGGCTTTGAGTGTAAAGGACCAGGATGTTGTTCATTTCCTGATTAGTCCTCTCAAGAGTTTCAAAAATAACTTTGTGTCCCACATGCCAATTTCAGGATTTCCCTCATATGATTGTTACTGTTTCCAAATGATTTTTTGCCTGAGAAATCGATTATCCCTGAAGAATCTTAAAAGGAAAGACCCCTTTTTTTCATTGAGAATGAAAACGGTTATTTAGAAAATCAAGTGTGACATGACTTCAATTACCGCCACACAAGTCCAGTGCTCACATGGTGGTTAAATAAAGAAAAGATGTCTTCACTTTTCTATCTAAGCATCGGTGCAGCTGTGAAAGACTTCTTGTAAACCATTTAGAAGAAAGAAAGGTCATACAGTCGCCTCGGAGAAAGAGAGATAAAGTCCTGATTGGATTTGTTCATGCTCTAATTTTGACCATCACACTTTTTTTTTTCCAAACAAATTTATTCATTTGTGCTCAGAAGTAGAGCGAAGATGAGAGTCTGCGCCTGTTTCACTCCGTCTACAAAAGCTGCTGATAAAAAAAAGAGCAAACTTATCAAAATGGATAGCGGGCTCTCAGATCAGTGTGTTCAAGTGATGCAGAAAGTGCTCAAAAAGATGAAAAAGTGATCACAATCTATAATGAAGTTTGGTGAGAATAACAACAACACGAGACATGAGAGGCTTATCAGCGAACGGAGAGAAAGAGAGGAGTCAGCCGCACACGGAAAATTACGGGCTGCGATAGAGAAAGGCTGTAGCACACACAGTGTTGGTAATGAGAACATTAGGTTTAATGTTTTAAATCAGAGCACGGTGCTCGATGTACAGCTTCCCACTAACATGCCTCTTTTGTTTCCATCAAACACACTTACATCCACGTTGATTAAATTAATTATGTGGGAATGATGCAGCATGCAGACTGTGTTTGACGAAGCTGAAACAGGACGCTGTGGTGCTGTGAGCCAAACACCCAGACAACCCTGAGGCAAGTCATCCTTTAATCACGATAAATTTCATTTTTTTCAATGAAAATCAACAGGTTTTCATATATTGTCCTCATTTTAAATAAGCTAAATTCACCTTCAGGCAGCATATTGATCCTGGATTCAAGGCAACCCCCTATTTTCAAGATGGTTTCATTTTAGTTTTTTAAAAAGGCTACTTGATGACAACATCATGTTTTTATCACAAATAACTCTGAAAATTGTCATAAAACCTTTATAAATAAAATTGACTGTTTATTTTTTTCTGTTTGTTGTGGTGGCCCATTTAGTTCACCCAACTCCACTGTGGGTGAGGAAAATGAATCACTCTCATAAAGATTAGGTCTGCTACTTTTTTTTTTTTTTGATTCACAGACTAAATAACTTTATACTATCTGATTAACATGACATAATATAATTTCTGTCTCTTTGTGGTCAGGTGCTCATTCAATTCCCTTCCTAAATCTCCCTGAATCCTGCACGGCAGAGTTCCGCCCCGATGCAAACAGATAAGATGTTCCCTGAATAATGAATAATAATCTTACAGCCCAGATACAGTCAAACACTTAATGATAGAAACTCTACATTTTAAAATAGGTTGTCAACATTATATGGTAGGATATTAAATTTAGAAGTAAATGGCAAAGTTTTGAGGTTAAAAAGTCAAAATTTTTAAACAAAATCAGAGGAATGAGAAAGGTCAAAATTTTGTGACAAAGGTCAAAATTTAAAAACAAGGTCAGAATTTTGAGATTAAAAATTGAAATTTTGAGTCAAAATTTTGAAGTAAAGTCAAAATTATGAGTTCAAAAAGTTGAGATTTGGAGATTAAATGTCAAAATCTTGACTTTTATCCCCTAAAATTGACTTTACCCAATAATTTGACTTGCTATTGGGAAAAAAAAAAAACTCCTAACCAAGCCAGGTGTTCATATTATGTTCTTAACTGGCAGAATTGAATAAGACAACCCCACTTTTACAAAGGGGATTTCCCAAGAAAAAAACCTTGTCTCATATCTAGGAAAATATAGTTATTCTCTGTTGAGTGAGAATTTTATTTTAAATTATTTAACTTGTATCTTTAATTACTTTATTTGCTCAATTAGAAGAAAAAAAATAATACATCAGTCATTTGCCTGTGTTGCTGTTGATAGCAGACAGCTCCACTGCTTCAAACCTTTGGAGATATATTTTCAGCAGCAGCTCAAACATCACTCTGCACCTCCCGTTGTTTTGGGAGCTTAATCTGCTTTGTTGCCTTGAATGCAGAAAGATAATAAAGGATTCTCTATTGATGCACAGAATTAGGACCATTAGGTCTCATTAGGAGACTCGATCAGCGTCGGCTCATGAGCCCTTTTTTCCCCCCTCCCCTTCTCTTCGTGCTTACTTGGGAGATAGTGAAAGCCTGAAGTAATCGTTACAACAGAAACGCATTCATTTTTTTTCTGTCAACCTCTGAGACATAGTGGATGCTGACAATGAATCCCTAATTTCTGAAACCACCAAGGAGGGGGGAAATTTCCCTGAAAAAAAGCACCTCGCAAAGCAACGCTTGTTCTACTTTTACTGCTGCGGTTGTTGTTGTTGTTGTTGTTGTTTTTGCAGCAGTGAGACAAAGAGATAGAGGGAGAGATCAAGGAAGAATAGGTGGAGACAGAAGATCTATTTGATGCTTCTTTTATTTCTAAATTGATCAGTCAGAAATAGGACGCATGTTTTTGTGCACGCAGAGCCGTATTTATTCACTAACGTCTCTTTATGCTGCCAGTTTTTCCTGTTTGTGTTTAGAGCCCGCGTGTGTTCTGCACCCACCTCCTTTGTGCACTGGTGCGTCTGAATCATGAAAGCAGAACTTCACTGAGTGCTGCACTATTAAACTTACTTTTCAGCTGCCTCTCTTGGCTGCTGTTCTCGTTATATCTACAGCAGCATTACTAAGCTATAAATAGGGATCCTCAGAAAAGCGGGGGTAATAAAAGTGTCAGGCTTTTGCGATGAAGAATGATGCCTCTGCTGTTAAGTTTCTCCATTGAGCTGATGTATCATTGAGGTTGAACTCTCATTATCAACTCGCAAGATTATAGGCCCCAACTCTCTGGGAGGGGGGGGCACTGATCAGGAGTGGTTCTGCAGCACAGAGGCTCTCTCACAGTTGAACGGGGACATATCTACCCTCCGCTCAAACCCTCTGACCACCCTCCCCCCCTCGTTCTTTACTCTCTTTACTCTCTTTACTCTCTCCCTGCTGTCTTTTCCCCTCTTGGCCATTCTCCTGCCCCCTATCTCTATCTCCCGCCTTCATTTCTTTCATGCTGTCTGAAAGTTCAAGGCTTTCATTGACTTTGCTGACTCTCTGCAGACTTGGAGGATGGCTGGGCTGAGAGTACCGATGCAGAAGCTGACATCTCTTCTCAATTAAATCTGGCACTTGAGCTGCAGTCGGTGGTGGCTTTGGTGGTCAAATTAAAGAGGGGTTTCATTTAGAGGTGGAACAAAGAGGGGATGGTTTTTTTTTTTTTTTTTTAACTTTGGTTGAATTCACTATTTTGTGTCACCTTGTAGTACTCTGTCTTAAAACAAATCTCTTTCAACCATTAATTTAAGGCTGGAAGGTAAAACTAAAGCATTTGTCCTGCAATGACAAAATGGGTGGGAATTATAGATGATAACTTAGATCAATTTCAAATCATTATATCAAAACACAACAGCTTCAAACAAGGAAACAATAAATATGGTCCACCTATCCTCCCAGTGATGAGAACAAACTGTTTCTGTCTTCATTTTATGTTTTAAATCAGCTGTCTGTAAAACATATTTTGCCATTGGCTGCCTTCAATCACAACAACAACAAACTGGTTCCCTGCAGAGATGCTCTTGTTGCCCTCTCTTGTTCAGTTGAAGTTGGGTTAATAACTCCTCTTTTCATGAGAGTGTTGAGGTTTCAGAGCAGAAATGTTTCTCTGACTGAAGATCCTCTGACCGTTCCTGATCTGACTCCTTGAAGCTTGCATGCTTAGTGTTGTGGTGACGCCTCAGCTAATTTCTGG
The DNA here is from genome assembly GCA_008086565.1 of Thalassoma bifasciatum. NCBI lineage: Eukaryota > Metazoa > Chordata > Actinopteri > Labriformes > Labridae > Thalassoma > Thalassoma bifasciatum. The sequence continues at coordinate 37,684 of RPOG01003289.1, forward strand.
TTTGGTTTCCAGTGGTTGAACCAACTGCAACCACATTGGCAGATTTTCTTTTTGACTTGTTAAAAGCAATTCAGACTTAATTTTTGTCTACAAAAATCTTGAAATAAGACATTTTTATGGAGTGGTCTGATGAATGTGGCTCAAATAAGACATAATGACTTGCTTTGATTTAAGTTTTTTCAGTGTAAAACATGATTTTTTATGTATTGATATTGAGTCTTAATATTCATATATTAAGATAAAAAATGCTGATTTGACCTGAATACTCTAAAAATATCGACCCACCAAATTTGAAACAATCTTTCAAATTTATTTTAAAACTCACAATAATATTTAGTAGAGCCCAACCAATTAATTGGGCCGATTAAAGCGTGTCACCGATTAATCAACAACGGCCATTGTGTAGCTGATGTATGAACTTTTTTTTCTGTGTGGAGAACGTGTTGTTCCTGCCCGTGTGTGTCTGTGTCAGGCTGCATGCTGCACTCTGCCAATGATAAATGTTACTGTTAATTCACATGGCCACCATTACCTAACACAAGACAACAATATGGTGCTCTAAAGCTGTATGAGATGCTTTTTTGGGAAATAAACAGAGATAAATGCTCTTGTCAATACACATGTCCACCCTTTTCTACTATAAGACTATGATAAGGCATTTTAAAGTTGCTGTTATAATACCCAAAATATGATTTTGGGTATTATAACAATTTGTGTTCATGTACAGTATATATATATATAATTCTGCACATTTCTCCACTGGTCACTTTTCATTGTTCTTCTCTCTTTGGGATTGTGTACCATCATTCTTTGTAAATAGTGCAAATATTTATTTTTATTTTTTCTAACATTGCTAATTTCAAATAACCATATAAAGTCTTTATCATTATAGTAATAATGATAATGGTAATGGTAATAACAATAATAATGATTATAATAATAATTATAATGATAATGATGATTATTATTATTATTTTTATTTTTTAACTGTAGCTAATTTTAGCTTATTTTTTTATCTTTTTCTTTTTTTAATTTTTATTTTTACTCTACGTTATTCTATTTTATTATTTTATTTCATTGTTGCATCTTTTGCGCTTGGAATGTTTGGTAGCTGCTGTGACGGGAAAATTTCCTCCACAGGGGATCAATAAAGATTATTCTATTCTATTCTATATAAATTTTCTCATTTCATTTATCAGCAGATATGTGGGATATCGGCCAATATATCAGATATCAGCTTTCTTTTGCCCCCAGTATAGGTGCTGGCAACGGCCCCAAAAATCCCACATCGGTCGACTCTAATATTTATGAGGTTTATCAGACACAAGCAGCTCACATGGGTTTTCTTGTTACGAGTTTCAGTATAATTACTGTTAGGGCTCACTCTAAAATCTGAGAAACAGAACAAAGAAAGAGGGTGAGAGATTGGGACCGCCATGACTCATTACCAGGACAGAATGAATTAATGGTTTCAAAGCCGACAGTTTATCTGCTGCTTCTGATTCAGTCCATTTGGAAAGACACGGTTCAGTCGGAGTGAAGCTTCAAGCCCACCCCCCTGTCAGATAATGGAGGCAGGTGTGGATGGAGGTCCACTCAGCTGATTTAATCTCCAACAACAAACCACAACACAGCCTCAAAGCAGCATTAAAAAGATAAAACGCCTGCCGTTTCACAGGATCACAAACTGGATCACTGCAGTTGTAATCCTGCAAGTTGTTTTGACCAGAATTCATTCAGTAAAACTGCTGATTGTTGTTTTTTTTTTTATTTTATTTATTGAACTATGACCCTGAGTCCGTCCACTCAGCAGATTTTTAAAGAGGCATGCATGTAATAAAAACCTTAAAGCATCTGTAAGTTGACAGAGGCTTCCTCCAAACCAAGATATCATGGGCTGGGTGAAAAAGTCCCATCATCCTTCAGCTGATGTATTTTATATTCAGTGACTAAAAAAAGGGAGCTAAAAGCTGACTGCTAGCCCAAGGGGGGTTTGCAGAATTATGGTAAACACAGAGAAAACAAACAAAACATTCAGGGTAAAGGAGAAACTAAAACTCAGAGCCATGAATCCTTGTGTCTTTACGAGACAGGGCAGAGATGAACTACTGCATGTTTTTCTCATAAACTCACGATAAGAGCATTTTTCTTCTTTGTAAAAAAAAATCAATTAACCCGAAGCAGCTGGACCATGAGGGGTAAAAAGTGTGTTTGTAAATTTGCATCTCGTTTTACAAACGTGTTTCATGCTGCCATTTACCCAAACAGAGCCGCAATTTCCCCCCAAATCAATGTTTCATTTAGTCTTTCATTTCTAATACTCACTGTTGTGCTTGAACCGCCTGACTCGGCAATGTTGCAAAGTGCATTTCTAATCAAATCTAACCTGCTCTTAGTCACTGTTACACTCAAGAAGCAAGGGCTTGTTTTTCATCTGTTCATTCACTTCATGATTTCTACAACGACAAATGAATCAAATATTCTGTAATTCAGCCAATGTATCCAATAATGCCATCAAGTTTTTGTACTTTTAGCGCACAGAAGCATGTCTGCTGTTAATATCTTTTCACTCTGATGCCTTTAGCAAATTGAAAAATAGCTTTACAGTGCTTCCGATGGTGTTTTTCTAGAACCGAGAGCAAACAGAAAGAGATTAGAGATAAAAACGTATTTAAGTGTAACAGGCAAACACGACCTTTTGGAGCCGCAGGGTCACAACAGCAGCGTGGATGTCAAAGGAAACGGCCTTCATTCGCAGCTGCCATGTTCACATGAGATGTGCAAGTCAGCATGTCACAAACGGAAAGAAAACATTTAGAGAAAAATGTAATGTCAACTAAATGGAGAAACACTGAAGCCTGTGTCACTGCCTTGACTTTAACATCTAATACCTGTCTCACAGAAACAACAACAAAGAGAAAAGAGGGAAGTATGAGAGTGCCTACATATGATGACAATCAATTGGCGCTTTTCCTCTATACAATTCCAGCCCTACCCGGCTTGGCTCGGCTCTACTCTACTCGGCTCTACACGGTTTGGTTACCTTTTCCACTAGCCCGACTACAGACTCACGGTGGGCGTGGATTTTATAACAGCTGCGCTAAAGTGCTGCACAGAAGTGCGTGCATGTCATCTATAACGTGACACAAACATAATTTTGTACTAACATATGTGCCACCGTGGTCTTTAAAGGAAAAAACAAAGCTTTCAAAAGATTTCATTAAAGTAATACAGCGGCTCAATGTCGGGCGGCATGACACAGGAGCGGAGGTAAACAACAGCCTTGTGATGCTGCGCGCAGAGGGAAACTAAGGCGCTGCTTAACGACATTAACTCTTCCCTGGATCCAGTGAGATCCCTTTAATTTTTTATTTTTGGGCCTGGTATACCGGAGATTTTTTGTTGATCAATCATTCTTCTTTGAACTGTTTTTCCTTTTTGGTTCCCTGTGGATTAATGGACTGATTGGTGCTTAAAGACTCTTGTGGCAGACAGATCGCTCCTGCGTCGACGAACTTTGATTTAATCGAAAAGACTCTTTAAACCAAACTATATTTGCTGTTAACTTCTTTTTCGTTTAAAAGGCACTTTTAACTTATTTAGGAATCATAAAGGTGCATTTTAGGGCTGTATTTTGTGTTAATTCAGTCTGGTTCTGTGCCGTCGGGTTTAAATGTCATTAAAAACTCGTCGCAGACTTATTCGTTTGCCTCTTGTAAGTGATTCTACAGAGTCTTAAGCTTCCGTGAGGACATTGTCTGACCAATGAGTGACCGGCAGACCGTCCACGTCATCTTTTAGTATCGGCTTTACTCGCTTGGAACCAGGGTAGAGTAGGTACTAAAAACTGGCGTCTGCCGCGTAGTACCGCGCTAATGGAAACGCAACACAAACTGGGTAGAGGCGAGTAGAGCCGAGTAGAGTAGGGCCAAGGCGAGTCAGTGGAAAAGGGCCACATGACAACTTAACTGAAACACAGAATCTTTGGCTGTTAAACTTGATTGATTATTCAACAAGCATGTCAGACAACCATTGTTAAACAAAGCATTGCCAGCTGCTTAGATAAAACAAAACAAAAACAACTCTTTGAATGAACTTAATAAAATCATGGAAATTATTTCATCATTTATTTAACCCTGTGGTGCATAGTAGTCTCCACAATGGACACCTATTTAAAAGTTATTTACTCCTAAATTCAGTGGTACATGTGGTGAAAATTTATATTAGCCTGTGCTAGGGTATTTTTATTCTTCTCAGGGCCTGAAAAAATGTTTTCAGTTTGTTTCCCAATCATATATATATATATATATTAAACGTTATGGACAAACATTTGAGGGTGAAAAAGCTTATATACTATGAAATATTCTGTATTAAAATGGATGAAAGAGAGTTGAAATGTTTTGCAAAGCATTACATAAGATTATTCATGAAACTTCCAAAAGAAAAAAAAGAAAAGAAAGGAAGACAATAAAGAGAAAAAAAAGTCATATTTACATTCAGTTCACACTGTTTTATGTTGAATCCTCAGTTACAAATATTTGAAAAGAAAAAAAAACAAAACAAAACAAAAAAACCCCAGAATTGTTTTCATGCCTTAAGACAAATAAAAACACTCAAGGGAGAAATCCTCACACAGACTTTCATAATTCATGCATCAGAGGGTTAAATGGCTTTCTTTTAGCATTAAAGCCATTATGATTGTTCAACTTGATTTACTTGCATAGGTTCAACTTCATTTATTTGGGTTGATTGAAAAAATAAGTGCCGTATTTTTTGCACTACGGGGTTATAAGGTGCCTTAACCGGAACAAAACAGTCAGATAAGTCAAACTTTATACTACTTATTGAATAACTCGATAACTTCAATAACTGTCAACTTTTTTTTAGTTGTAACACATGACAGACAAAACAATACACTCACTTTTCATTCATTTAAATCAAATTCTTTCACAGCTGCTCTATTCCCATGTTCTGCTGCCTGACTAATAGCCTTGAGCTTGAAGTCTACTTCTTAAGCATGTCTGTTCACAGGTGCTGTTTTGGGGTCAGTATACAGATCATAATGTTATGGTACCAGTATGTCGGAGGCGCCTGACCATGACGATAACTGTAATGCTGCGACAATTCACCCAGCAGTGCGGCTTTGTATCTTACCACAGTTGTTGTAAAACATTCTGATGGATTTTTGAGTGCCGTGTACCATGTATTATTGGTTTGAGGTCAGTAAGCACAACCAGAATTGACATATTAGGTGTGCCTGATTATAAATCCATTTTTGAGAATATTAAAGGATTTTAAGTGTGCCAGAAATACGGTAGATGTAAAGGAACTTAAATCCTTAGGAGGGCACACAGTGGACATTACTCAGTCGGGTCACTCAAGAAGCCTGACGTCACAACTAAACAAAATTCCAAAGGGGAAAAGTAATAATCAGTATCTTTAAAGAGGTTGGTTGAGAAGATTGGAAGGCTAATGACCTGCACAGAAGGCAATGCTATGTTTTGGGTCATATTCAGCATAAATTCTGATGGGTATTGTTGGGTCTAAGCACCCAACTGGCTATCAGCTGCTGTGGGTGTCGAAAGAAGCTCCAAGGCACAGATTCTTAGTTAATGCATTTGCAAAAGGGAAGTCTGATCAGAGGTGCATCCAGCACCCTGACTCCCATCAGCTCCGCAGACTTCCCCGTTGTTCAGCTCTTTATTCACAGTGAAATCATCATATGGGCGTGATCGTATAGTCATTAGTCATGTTAAAACCAGAAGTTCACAGGCAGAACATATTTGAATGGACATCATGTAACCACATTCTGTAAACAGCTGATACCTACTTTCTGCATGAGCAGTCTGTCCTTGATGTCAGAATGATAACATAGATTACAAGCACGGCAGTACAGCATCACTCTAACAGGTATGTAGAGATGTAATGTAAATTTAATGTCTTGAATAAATCCCCTGAGATAATATTCGTTCTTCCCCATGGAGAAATACCCACATTTTATCCTGGTGTGAACCCCTCTTAATGAGTTTAAGCATCAATATTCAGCTTTTGCTACATGATGTCACTATAACTGATTAAACAGACAACTGAATCTGATATTTCCAACATTGTATCATTTCTCAACTTTCTACTCTTGTGAAAATAAAAAGATTAAGCAATCATTTCCCTCCCAGGTGCTTAGTGATTCTCTCCCTTCTGCTGTGTTGAATTTTGAATGTAGCTTCTGAGAAGAAGAGGACTCGAATAATTCATAATCTCATCAAATGACAGCACTCTGGGACACCCCTAACAGACAGTCGGGATACCGTACTACAATCCGAATGGGAAAATCTGTCAACTATTCCTCCGTGGAAAGGTTCACGCTCATGTTTCCAGAGTGAGTGTTCTAGTTGCTACATACTTTCTGTGCAGCTCATTGTTAGGTAATTCCCTAAAAAGCCTCAGACTTCCTGTAAGGCTCATGTTTTACAAAACATAATACACTTGATAAATTAAAATGGCAGTGTGCCCATTAGAAAAAAATCCTTCAATTGACTTTTTTTTTCAAAAACCAACGGAGCGTACTCGGGGGAGTTATTAGAACCTTCTCTGAAGTTATTGATGATAATAAATTACAGAGGTATTAGTAAGGATGTGGATGTGAATTAACCCTTAGATGTTTGTGTGTGTACATATGTGTGGACAGTGTTATGATCTCTAGACCTGTTGGATGTCCTCTGTTTGTCCTCCAGACAAGGGGGGACACACATGTGTTTTGACCCCTGATTGGCCTGATACACTGATTGTTAGGTGCGAAAAAGTGAATGAGAAATTAAAAAACGTGCATGTCAAAAATGAAATATCTCTTTTGTTTGGACAAAATATATCACCTTTAACCAAAGTGAGAGATGTCTTTAGTTTTGCATTGATTTCCATTGGGGTCATTTTTGACCCCACTTGTGAAAGAGTGAGGTAGTGATACAAAAACTGCAATTTCTTAAACTTAATGAAAGAAAAAAAAAAAATGCAAATGGCCACATGTCACAAACATGTTTTATAAGGAATACCTTGAATATGAAAAAATTAAAACTCTTTGTTTTTAAGATTTTGAAGAATTACATCTCAGTTTATTGAAAACCCCATTGATTTCAACTGGGGTCATTTTTGATGTATAAGTAGGCTGCGCATCCAAGGGTTAATGGAAAACGTTCAATGTGTATTCAAAATAGAAACAAATGCCTGCACTTATAATACAGTGAATCCTTAAAATATCATTCTAATGATTTTTTTCCCCCGATCAGAGTACAAAATAACATGATGTTTGCTTTAACCCTTGGATGTACAACCTACCAATACCTACACTCTTTGAAATTGACCCAATTGAAATCCATGTTTTTCAATATACTGGGTTATCATTCCTCAAAATTTTAAAACAAAGAGTTTTACTATTTTCATATTACAGGTATTCATCATAAAACATGTTTTTGACACAGCAGTTTTTGTATCACTACTCCACTCTTCCACAAGTGGAGTCAAAAATGACCCCAATTAAAATCAATGCATTTTTTACAATAAACAAAAGGCATTGCTCCCATTTAGGTTACAAATTATTTATTTTGTTCGAACAAAAGAGTTATTTTAGTTTAGAAATGTTTTTTTTTTTTTACTTCTAGTTCATATTTTATTACTTAACAATCAATTTTTCAGGTCAATCAGGTGTCAAAACATGTTCGTGTGTCCCTACGTCTGAAGGACTAACAGAGATACTCTTTGTATCTTGCTCTTATTTATTCATTTATTTTTTTCTATCAGAGAACACAATAACATGCTGTTTGCTTTAACCCTTTGATGTACAACCTGCCAATACCTACACTCTTCAAAATTGGACCCAATTGAAATCCATGTTTTTCAATAAACTGGGCTATTATTCCTCAAAATTTTCAAAACAAAGAGTTTTACTATTTTCATATTCCAGGTATTCATCATAAAACATGTTTTTGACACGAGACCATTTGCATTTTTACTTATTTTTTCATTAATTTTAAGATATTGCAGTTTTTCTATCACTACTCCACTCTTCCACAAGTGGAGTCAAAAATGACCCCAATTAAAATTAATGCATTTTTTGCAATAAACAAAATGCATTGCTCCCATTTAGGTTAAAGATTATTTATTTTGTTTCGAACAAAAGAGTTATTTCAGTTTAGAAATGTATTTTTTTTTAACTTCTCGTTCATATTTTATTACTTAACAATCAATCTTTCAGGTCAATCAGGTGTCAAAACATGTTTGTGTGTCCCTACGTCTGAAGGACTAACAGAGATACTTTTTGTATCTTGCTCTTAAAATTAATCAAAAAATTAAAAAAATATGTATATGCAAATGGCCTCATGTTTTATGAGGAACACTTGGAATATGAAAATATTACAACTCTTTGTTTTAAAGATTTTAAAGAATTTCAATCTGCGGCGTCCTTTTTGACCCAACGTGTGCATTGAAGGGTTAAAATAAATCCAGTTCAGACTTGTTTCAATGTGTCACACCACACAAAACAAGTGGAATTGGTAATTTGGTTAAAGTTGATTTATGCATGCATGTCTTTATCCTGATATATTCACATTCTTAACCAGCTGCCCCATGCTACAAGCTGTGAGTTTGACCTGTTGAAGGTCATTTCGTCTGCCTATGCATGGAGATCTATCTCCTGGTTGGAGAAAATGAGTTATATTTAGGTTCACAGCAGGCTCTGTTGGAGGCGGCTGTAAGGGGTTGGAGCTGCAAGTGACCTTTCCAACAGCTAACACTCACGGCAGCCTGCAGTCACCTCCTCAACTTTAGCTTGGTGTGTCAAGACTCCGCTGAAGGCTCCCTGACACCCACCAGCTCCGGCACATCTCTATTTGGCTGCACACACGACACACACACACACACACACCACACACACACACACACACACACACACACACAATACACACTATTTGCCTGCACAATGAAAACCACAAAAAAGCTGTTTGGAGATCCTGCCAACCTCATCGCTGTCTTTCTTTCCCTCCGCTCCCTCTCTTCCTTTTCTTGCCTCTCCATTTTCTTTCACACACTCACATGCAAACACACTCAGCGGATCAATCTTCTCCAATTGGATTGATGGCCCGCGAGCCTTCTGCTGACTAAGGCGATGCCAAATATGGTGAGTTATTGGGGAAATTATGCTTAGCTGCCACTCTATCTGGGACGGTGATCCACTTTGTCAATCCTGATCTTTAGCTTCTGTCACCGCAGCACCACCCAGCTTTCCTCTGTGACCCCGGCGCTGCTTGTGGAGTCAGAGCAGATGTCACCACTAGTGTGATTAATGCATCCCAATGAGTTCAGTTGTTGCTTATTTTGATCGATATTGCCGAATGCCAAAGAGGAATGTTACATTTCCCTGATGAAATCCGAGTCCGGGGTAGGTGCAAGAAATGAAAGCACACGGGTATTGATTTATTGGAGGTAAAACAGCCGGCACTGTCCACTTTTTGGCAGGAACAGTCAACAGGAAGAGGGAATGTAAAAAACAAGAGCCTGTGTGTGGTCTGAGGTTAGAGAAACAAAGGCACAGTGAATTTTTCTTTCCTTCCATGCCTGGTCATTTCCATATGTCCCTCTTGCTCTCTTGCCCATCCATCACATTTCACTCTGGGCAAGACAGCTGTCCGGGGCTGAAGCATATTCACAGTTCAGCAGTCCATCAAATTGCACCAAATACAGTAATTCTTCAGTCAAGCTGGGACAGGGGAAGGGGGGAGGTGAGGGGGAGTTTGAAGGACGGGAGGCAAAAAAGCGTCAAAGAGGCAAAGTCATGCGGGTGAACCCTGCCAACCTCCACTCTCCCGACACCAGTTTTTTTTATATCCAGTTATGTTTTTTGATAACTTATTTTTAAACCCAGACTTTACTTCCTGCTCAAGTGAGTGTGTGATTTATAAAGGGGAAACAGCTGTTCGCCCTGGGTGCATAAGTGTTGCTCTTAAATATCTGAAATAAAGTACGAGAACAGGTTTATACTTGAGAAGTGGATCCAACATGAGCGTCTGTTGTTTACTCTGGAATCAGGGCCTCTCATGTCAGTTG
>RPOG01003289.1:48728-67458 GCA_008086565.1 Thalassoma bifasciatum
TGGGCAAGACAGCTGTCCGGGGCTGAAGCATATTCACAGTTCAGCAGTCCATCAAATTGCACCAAATACAGTAATTCTTCAGTCAAGCTGGGACAGGGGAAGGGGGGAGGTGAGGGGGAGTTTGAAGGACGGGAGGCAAAAAAGCGTCAAAGAGGCAAAGTCATGCGGGTGAACCCTGCCAACCTCCACTCTCCCGACACCAGTTTTTTTTATATCCAGTTATGTTTTTTGATAACTTATTTTTAAACCCAGACTTTACTTCCTGCTCAAGTGAGTGTGTGATTTATAAAGGGGAAACAGCTGTTCGCCCTGGGTGCATAAGTGTTGCTCTTAAATATCTGAAATAAAGTACGAGAACAGGTTTATACTTGAGAAGTGGATCCAACATGAGCGTCTGTTGTTTACTCTGGAATCAGGGCCTCTCATGTCAGTTGAATTGCATCAGAATGTTCCTCAAAGCCAGAAATTATGCCTCATTTTCAACTGGAAATCAACAGACCGTCTAACACAGATCCCTCTGGACTGATCTGAGGAAAAAACAAAGCCAATAGCATGGAGATCAACTGCTTCTGTACAGTTATTTTCATGCCTGTAACAGCTGTGCAAAGTGAGATTTTTGTTGTTGTTATTGTTAGAGTACACTGCTTACGCATCAGCAAAAATGTACAAGATACAATTTCGTACAAAGGGTGCACCAATAAACAATAAACACCAACAGAAAGTTCCTCACAGAGGACGTTTCAGGACGTTTATAAACTCCACACTTGTAAACAGTTGCACAGTTTGGCACACAAGCCGTATCTACTAAAGTTTTGCATATGTAAAAACTTGAAAACTTGATAGCGCACATAAAGTTGATTTACTAATCGGGTGCACCGAGGACTGCGGCTCTCAAATGAGAGTGCTCGTTTTATTTAGCGTATCTGCTTTCATGAATATGCAGAATACATGCAGATTTTCAGAAGCCACAAAAAACAGGCGGAGGAGATGTAAATGTAATCATTAAGCACCTGCAATGTGATTTATTAAACCTTGAACTGATTGCAGGTGTGTGTTTTTGATTCTATATTTAGCACATTTGAAAGTCAGGTGTGAACTGGCATAGCGTTACGCTCAAACAGCTGCTGTCATTGTGGTGAGAAGGAGGCATATGTGCAATGACACACAAGGGAGAGAGAATCTACTGTGTGTGTTGAAATATTAGAACTGTCAGAAATAAGAATAGTAGAGACATATCTACCTCATAACAGCATTTTTGAGCTGCTGGATGAGCTCAGGGCTGAATTAGAAAAAGGGGCAATACCATATCTCTTATGGAAAACCTCCTTGCAATCCTGCATTTCCCTTCACCTGGATCATTGTAGCACACCAGCACAGTTAGTGCCGACATCTCCAAGAGTACTATTTCTGATTTGCTGTCCCAAGTGTTAAATGTTACATCATGCAGGGTGGGCAAGTGTATCCAATTCCCACCATAGACTGTATAATCAGTGGACGTAATGACGTTCGGCTCTAACTGAAGCTTCCAGCAGATGCCCCGCCCCCTGGTGTCTGGCTGCAGTATAGGTCATAAGCCCCGCCTCCCCATGCATTCCGGATATGAGTCAGGAAAACTTAAAAAAATTCCGACACCCAGTAGAAATGTTTCTCTCACCCTTACACTAAGGTGGTATGACGATGTAATTTGGCATTGTGTTCAAGTATTTTTTTGAGTGAAGAGTTGGTTTTTCATTAGTTATTGGACGTTATAAACAGACTTATAAGTTTTGTGTTATGATAGTTGACAGCTGCTGTTGGTGAGTAGTTTTTATCGGGGGTATAAAAAACTTCGGATAAGAGAGCCAAAAAGAGACTAAACCTTTTGAAGAAGAAGAACTAAATATTTTTATTTCACTTTTTTTACTTGGCTCCTCTACGGCCCAGACTCTGGCTGCACAATGGCAGCTCGAGTAACAGGGTTTTTTTGGTTTCAAAATCGTAGAACGGTGACAGGCAGAGCCACGCTGTCCACTCTATATACAGTCTATGGTTCCTACATGGGGTGCAGTGAATGACTCAAAACAGAAACCACCATGAATGAACATAGATATTATGACATATTTCAACTCACTTTGCTCTCCCAAACCCTCCACTGGGACAGCTGGTAGCACAAACAAAATCCTTACTTGAATAGGGTGGTCTGCACTACTTTTTTACCCGTTATCAACTGCACACTCCTTCATGGTATATCACTGCAATACGCCCACTACAAGCATGTGCACATGCAACTTAGAGCTCTTTATTTTGGATCTTTAGAGCCTATGGTGTGGAGTATAATGGTTTGTCAAGCTTTGCAAGAGGGTTAACCAAAATATATAATTTTCCCCTGAAGTTATTGAAAAATGGTATATAACCACTAGATTTAGGTGGAATGAGTGAGTGGATAGAAGACATCAGCAAGAGAACAGATATGCAGGCGACAGAAGTTTTCATTGAAGAAATCAACCTTGTCCACCAGGGAGGAGTTTAAACACAGAAGTTGTTTTTGATTGCATTGTCTGTGGACATGTTCAAACCATTAAACTAAAGACATGAACTTGTATCAACAAACCGGAAACCCTCCAAAGCTGAAGCAGAGCACACAGACCACTGAGTATGAGACCTGGGTCATAATAAAGGAGCCAAGAAACCTTAGTTGTAACTTCATCATTCACATATTATAACTCTCCATAATAAATTCAAAGGGTCAAATTTGTTCATATTCTTGGTCCAAAACCATCTTTTTCAATAACTACATGAAGTAAAAACCAGATTTAGAATTTACAAAATTACTTATTTACAGTCAAACCTGGTTCACTGAGGTTGAATACAGAAACACATCTAATAGCTTTCTGTCACAGCAGTGTTAAGTGTGACCCTGTTAACATTGAAAACCTCAAAACTGCATTTAGTTTGCAAGTGGAGACATATCTGAGAGTTTTATTTCCACTTTGTAATAAAGAATGACCCATCTTTCAACAGAACTGCCAGACATTTTATAGCTGAAAATTTCAACTTCAGAGTAGCTCTCACACAAGGAGCATGGCTGAATGAAAGGTCCTCAAATCTACTTTAAAATACAGGGTAGAATAGTGGAAAGCTTTCCACTGCCCACTGCTGTCACTTAATTGGTATTCATTTTTTATCCAAGAAAACCGATTTGAATCATTTCATCTTTTTCCCCAAGAGGTGAAATACAAATTTTCTAGTCTTTGTCGTATTTCCCGTATTTCTGAATGAAACAGGTTGTTTCTTTTTCATGTTTTGAATTTAAAAACAACATGAAAACAAACCCTGGCGTGTTACAAAATGACTGAAACATGCATGGGTGGATGGATTGATCTTCAAAGTAATGAGAGCAGTAAAGCACGAGATGCTTCCTGCTTTCCCTGAATTTCCTTCACATGTGTGGGAGTTTAACAAAAAAAGAGTATGTACTGTAGAAATAGTTCTTTTCAGCAGATAAGTGCAGTTGAGCCTTAATTGGAAAATGATTCATTTTTCATTTTGCAGAATGCAGTCTGAAGAGTCTGTAATGTGGGGTAAAATAGTGAATAATAAAGTCTCACACACACATGCACTAAGGTTAGCTGTGTTGGACAGTAGCACAGTAATTTACAAAAAAAAAAAAAAAAAAAAAAAAAAAAAAAAAAAAAAAAAAGTAATTGAATAAAAAAGTGGAAAGAATTACTTGAAACTGGTGTGTCAAGACTAAAATTGTACTCTTTTTTGTTATAAGTCTATAGAGTAAGATGTAAGGATCATTCTCTAAATAGGTGAAAAAGTGTATCATAAAAGCTGAGCAGCTCCACTAAAGTAATGCATTTGTTTAGGTATTCAAAAATCAAGAGTGTTTTATGTCTCAGCAGCTCAGAAAACACTTTCATCAAGTCATGTTTAAAGAAGTTTGAAAGTCTGCACAGAAGCTATTTCTACCATCTCAAGGTCTTTTTTTGAATCTTATTGTGTTTATTCCAGTGTTAGCACAGCTGCTAGATGCAGGTACATTTATTTCACCGCGCTCATACTTGCTGCATCAACATGCAACATTAATGTACTGTGTCCCTTACTGTGTTGTTGGAAGCACAACAGCTTTACAACAATGGAATGTAGCTCTTTGTGAGCAGTTTAAGCAACTGAAGCCAGAGCTAAAACACATCAACCAAACTAATGCACAAGTTCAACAACTGCTTTGAAATGCAACAGCACTGAAATGAGTGTAAATGTCTGGTGATCCCAAGAAACTAACATAAAACAGTGATTTCCATTTGATCAGTCCCTGTTTTAAGTTTAAAAATGTAAAAAAATACAAATAAAAAATAAAAACGCTGCCTGACAAGAAGAATTTGATAAAAGAGGGAGAACTTTTCATTACTGACTTAAGAGCTTCACTTTTCCAGGAAATCAAAGTCTGAGAATTTCAGTTTATGATGACACATTGACACATTTTTATATGTATTCATTTAAATTAGGTCCAAAAAAAGGCTTCAAGAGCAACATTACCTGACATCAAGAATGACTTAAAACTCCAGGTTTAAGAACTTAATTTTAAATATTTTTTATCTCAACACACCTGGGACTTTTTTGTTTGTTTTTTGTGACACCTTGTCATCTATTTATTTAGAAAATGTTTTAAATAAATATGCAAAAAATAAACCTATAAGGGAAAAAAAAACAAAAGGAAGACAATTGAGGGCCAAAAGAGTTGGTTCGTTTTCAGAGAGCTGAGCCATAAGAGCTGGTTCTCTAAAATGATCTGGAACTCCCATCACTAGTTCTTTTCTTAACAGCAGACCTGTTTTCGAGGTGATGTTTGAGGCCTCGTTTAAACGACAACGGCTTTAGGGTGAAACGCAAAGGTATTGTTGTGTTTCAGCCTCCTGTTTACACAGAAACAGCATTTTATCTGCAACTCATTATTGTTATTATTATTATTATTTGTTGTTGTTGCATCAAAGAGAGTGAATAAATAAAGATATACGCATAAAAAAACCTATAAGGAAAAAAAAAAAAGCACAAGGAAGATGCTTGGGGGCCAAAAGAGCTGGTTCGTTTTCAGAGAGCTGAGCCATAAGAGCTGGTTCTCTAAAATGACCTGGAACTCCCATCACTAGTTCTTTTCTTAATACCAGAGGTTGCCACTTGCGTTAAAGCTGCTTTAATGGCTGTGTTTCTTTTATTTTTTCCTTTTTTACCAGTGATTTATTGATGCTACACAATAGACTTTGAACTGAATTGCCCTCCAGGGATAAAGTTGCCTGACTATAAGGCTAGGAAACTCACTAAGAATGGGTTGCAGCTGCTAATAGCACAATTTAGCCCTGCCGTCTGTGACGTCCTAATGTCTGATTCATCAAGTAAATCTCTGCAATTATATCAAAGTGCAAGATGCTTGCACATTTCTGAAGTTCTATTCAGTTTGCTCAGACTTAACACTTTACAGTGCGATCTAACACATTAAGCTATGACTGAGATCTGTAAAACCTGTGGATGTATAAGATGCAAAAATCCCTTCCTAGGTCCCAGACTGTGTGGGCAGATTTTACTCACTGGCCTGTTTACTTCAAGCAGTGTAGTTATTTCTTCAGTCTCCAATATCAGCCCTAACAAGAAAGTCACTTCAACGGTTCACAAGGTGGCAAAGGACGTGAGATAACAGGCTCTTAAGATCCAGAGGGAAATCAAATGTAAAAGTACAGAGCTGGTCCAAGTTTATTTTGCTGGTGCTGGGTCCTACAAAGATGTGTAACAGAGCGATAAATGCAGCATACATTCCACGAAAAGTATTATGTCACCTTTTTATCGTTCAGGGCGACAAGTGGGACACACAAACTAGAAATCTGAAGTCCTTGACTTGAGATACGGAACACTCACGACAGATTGAAACAATTTCATGTCTGCGGTTTTTTACTCTAACAGCTCTAACACCACGACTGGTAACACCAGACAACAGCAGCTCTGCAGAATCATTTACAAAATGTCACTGTAAAAGGTCCAACAAAGAGCATCATACGAGCCAGGTTACAAAGTGACAGTGGGGTCATTTTCAAAAAATAAAAATAAAAACAAAGAAGAAGAAGAATGCTGTATTTTAAGACACAGATACAGAAAAGACATGAGGAGAATGAGTTTATTTTCCCAGTTGAGAAAATGTTTGATTAAATCCTTGTTAGCCTCTGTTACATTCTTTCTGGTTCCTTTTATGCATCAAATTAATTCATGATGTTTCATTTCTATAACCAAGGCTAATTGAAAAAAAAAGAAAAAATACATACTCTCAAAAAAGTCAACAAGGGAATTTGTTGGATCGTTAATTAGAAACACGTTTGAAGAACGTGATTATTTCACACTTGTCTTCTCTCGTCTCTGTTGAACATTGTGCAGAGTCATTTCCACTGAATTACATCTAAACAGGCTCATCTGATGATAATGAGGGTCATCCTCACAATGACCCTGATCGTTGGCTGCTGATGAACATGGTGAAGGAAAATTCAGCAGAATGAATGAGAAGGTAAAGTTTGAGATACGACTGAGAAGAACAGGGATCTTGACATCATCCCTGTGTTTTTGCAAAATGGGATTTAAAATGTAAAATTGATTTGAAAGCTTTCCCGGCAGTACGGTGCTGCAGTAATTAGCACAGCTGCCTCAAATAGTGATTTCAAAACTGAAAATTTGATTGAATAAACGGTAACGCCTAAAGGGTTAACTCTCTGGCGATAAGTGACAACAGTAACCTGTTTTCCCTATAAATAAGAAGATTGAATGGTTGTTTTTGTAAGTGTTGTTTTGTTATTATTCATGTTTAACAATTTGGAAGTTGAAATTAAATGTATGTGTGATGGTTTGTGTTTGTGTGGATGAGTTCCAATTGAAGTAGAGCTTAAGTTCTGGAGTTTTTGTTCTGCAACAGTCACATTGGAGGATGGACAATGCTTTAATGGATTGAGGCTGTTTTCGAATTTGCATACTATACCAGCAGAATTTACTGATTTGCCCAAAATGCAGTATGCAGGATGTGAGCAAATGCAAAAGTTGCAGTATGCCAAAACTACCCGGAAAATTTCTCATTATGCATCGGACCAGTCTACCTGGCATACTGTTTCCCACAATGCAAAGCGCCTGGCCGCAGGTCTGAATTGAAAATGATGGAAACCAGAGAAAGTTTGGGAGAAGCTGGGTACTTATATTGAATATGTCAACATTATCCTATTGACGCATTTGAAACCATATTTGCATTATCAGAAGCAGCTTTTCCATCATCTCTAAATATAATATAAAGTGAATCCACTCCAGATTATTTTCAATGAATAACATATGGTTTAATACTAGAAATCAAATATGATGAATTCTGCTGCAACATACAACCACATTTAAACACAGACGTCCTCTGCAGTTAATACAAATCAGAGGTCTCCTGGTCAAACTAATGCAGTTTAAAGCGCTGGGACCTGTAATCATTTGTAACAACTGCAGATGACGTCTGTGTTTGTAATCCTGTTCTGTGACTCTTCAAACCCGAAAATTCCATCTTTTTCTTCCAAATTTTAGAGGCTTCTTCCCCGAGAATTTATTAATTCAACATTTGTTAAGTTTACCTAACATATAATAATTTAATAACAACAAATTATAATAAAGTCAAGAAAAATATCCATCAGCTTTACTCTCACATTCCTCAAACTGGAAACCAGAGCAGCAAACTACAAAACAGACGAAACAGAACTGTCATCCTACATACTGCATTCAAATACAGTATGCAGCGTCTACTACATACTGCACTAGGATGTAGTATGTAGTAGGCAAATTCAAAAATAGTCTAGGTGTTCTCACGTAACTACTTGGGGAAGAAGGAAGAAACTTTGTATGAAAACACCTTTTATGATGTGCAGCCAATGCAATATTTATTTATGGACTATATTTTTATACATGGAAGAAATGCACTTTTCTGAACTTATGTATAATTACAGTTCTCACGGGGTAATGGTGTAAAGGCGTCAAGGCATTAAGATGTTCCACAAGAGAATAAACGCCTGTTTGAAAGAATTGGCCTGTGTGTCGTTGTGAAAGGAGCTACAGTTTTAGCACGTGCAGTTTTTGACTCAAAGTGCAGGTAGAAATTAAAGGATGCTACAAAATTAAAAGGATTAAAATGAAATTAAGAAGTATTAAAATGTCATATTTTATGGTCCAGGTGACCTGACACAGCTGGGATCAACTATTTTCTGCCCTGCACAAACAGCTGAACTTGTGTGAGAGTGGCTTTATTGTTCAGAGCTTTGTCTTACCCTGTGAGAGTTTTATGACTTTTTGGAAAGGCTTGGACTGGAATAGGCTTTTTGCTCTCTTGGGCATGTTGATTCTTCACTTGAGAGTGCCTTGTTAACCCACTCAGCCAGCACATGAGTGCACTTTACTTAATGCATGAAGGTGGCATCCAGCCAGCTGCTGCACATTTTTATATTATGGCAGGCTTCACTCAAATCCCCTCGATTAAAAAAGCTGCCAGCTCCCACTCCTGCAATCACTCATTATGTTGTGATCAACCCGAGGTGATCTTCTGCTCCCTCTTGTCCGTCTTTTTTCCTTCAAAACAGGTCCCAGTATCCACGTGAATGCAAAGGAAGGAGAGGTTGTTATGTGGTGGATGAAAGCAGCGTTTTCATGGGGGTGCAGTCCCTTTACCTGCATCCTAACCTTTTCAGTGAAAATGCCTGCATGCTCTGCTTCCCCTGTGTGCTGTGTTTTCAGGGGGCATTAACTCCCACTAGGCGCCCTGAACACAAATTAGTCGGAGGCAAAAGGCTAGACCATTTTTGGACCTTTATATGGCTTGTGAAGGAAAGACTGAACTCCCCCCTGAGGGCTGGGTGAGCTCAGGGGTGAGCACCTAATGGTTAGAGCTCTTTTCTCATTGGCCTTGTCGAGCTTGGCTAAGAGGAAAAATGACGCTTCTGCCGGGAGAGGACTACGTGGGGTGCACAGCCTGTTGCTCAGTCAGTCAAAGAAAAGAGAGAGGTGGAAGCCTTCTGTGTTTGACTTGTGGCTCTGGATGGTAAATGTCCTGCTCTTACAGTGCTCGGTCTTCCAGCCACTCAAAACGCTTCACACGTCCTTCTCTTTTCAACCTCTTCACACGTATCTATGAAGTAAAAGCAGAGGCTGCAGACTCACTAAGTCACTTTAAGACAGATGTATTCCTGGAGGGGTGTAAATAATTAATTACAAATACTCAGATTACTGTAATTAAGTAGGTTTTTGGGGTACTTGTACTTTTATGAGTAGATTTTCAAGTCTGTGCTTAAGTAATCATTATGCCATGTAATCTACTTAGTTACTTTTAAAACCAAAGTTGAGTACTGAGTACAATTTTCATTAATATCTGGACCTTTTATCTCTATTTTTGTAGTCAGTAAGGTGATTTGACAGCAAACAACCCAATGAAAACCAGAAAATATGGATGAAAAACAAAACAAAACAAAAAATGTTAATGGATGTTAATGATTGATCGCCATTTGATTTTGTGTTAAGAATTTAACCAGTTAAAAATGTATTCATGGATATTCTATCGTGGCAGCAACTGCACCTCATCTAATTTAGTTTTTTGTCTGCCTGAGACCTTTGCTGAATAAGGAAATAAAAACTTAAAATGAGAAAAAGAAAGACAAAAAAAACAACCAATCAAAATGAGCGAAAAAACACTTGTTTTCTATCTTATCAGTTATTAATGATTATTGATTGTTAGTGTTTTAACTACTGGTAAAGCAAAACACAAGTGACAGTGACATCATCAGTTAAAAGCAACTAATTATCGGAGTATTTTTTTTGACAAAAACTCTACTTTTACTTGAGTATTTTTCTAACACCGGTACTTTTACTTGTGATTGAGTAGTGTTTTAGCAATGTAACAGTACTTGTACTTCAGTACAGATTTTCAGTACTCTTTCCAATAACGTATTTCTAAGCACATTTATAACTATGAAAGGAACAAACTGAACACAAACATTAAAAATTTCCTTCCACAAAATTTTAATGTTGGCGTTATGACCAAAGTCCCGGATTCAAGGGAGAGGCAACCATCACGACTGAATGAAAACTAAAAACTCGAGATGAGAAAGTGACGGTAACACTTTACTTTCCAAGTCTGCATATTTCATTAGAATTAGGCATGACTTAGACAAACTTTTTTTAAATTGATTCATTTGAAACGATCCACAAATTTCATGACAAGTGGGTGAAAATTAACACATCGTTTGAGGTTAACAGCAAGCAATTCACATTCGATAAGTAACTGTTTAGTAGTGATGTGTGTACTGATACTGAACTATCAATACTACCAATAACAGATCTTATGCTCTAGTATCGATTCTCAAATCAAAATATTAAAACTTTTGATAGTTGAAGTAATGTTAAATATGAACAGGAACACATTGGAAAGAAACTACACTATTGAGTTCTTGTTTAAATCAAACACATCATACACAGTTAATGGGAACTACTTTTTCTTCTGCCTGGGGAAGTTCATAATGCATCACACTCAGTCTGAAAACACACTGGCAGAGTGGAAACAGAGTCATGTATGGAGCTGTTTTAGCTTCTACATTTATTTAAGTGGGATTTCTGGAGAATTGATTATTTTTAGTGAATCACATAGACAAAGTGTCATTAGATTCTTGAAAGAAATTGCTATAAAAAGCAATTGTTAACTTGGAAAAATTCTGGGAAAAACAGAAAAAGTTTACATTTTATCTGTATATCTATTATTTACAGCCAGTCTAATTGGTACAATCAGTGTCAGTATCAGACCGGTAAGTAAATCAGCGGTATTGAACATCATTACTTTTTAGTTTAGCTCATTTGAAATTTCCTGAAAATGTCAAGGTATTTCAAGGTAAGGTGAATAATTCATAGCTAATTGTGGAGCTAACTGAAAAATAACCAAAATATATTCAATAAATCAACAGCTGTATGATTTAAAATAAATAATTACCTTACCTTGAGATTTAGAAAAAATTTCAAAGAAATTAAACAAATCAGTTACTAACCAATTGTGACTTACTTTGAATTAAATACAGGTATTATTTTAAAGAAGCCACATGCTTATTTTCACACAATTATTATGACATTCAGAAAAAAAATAGTTAAGTAGAAGAAATTTTATCTAATTTTACCTCATTACAATGAAATTTATAGACCTGTACAGTTAAGTGTTTCCAAAGTGACTTCAATTGGACTGATGTGGGGCTCATTTTAGTAAATTTAATTTCCACAGCTCTGTCTTCATTTGGGAGACACAAAATGAAAGTATTTACTGCAGGGTTGAGAGGGAGGAGAACTCAACACTGGTAGTTTAACTACTCCAGATGCTAGAGCTATTAAGTAGTTGTTTCAGTGGGAGCCACATTCAGTTAATGGTAGCTTAAAGGCCTTATAATGCTCGGACGAAGTAACTAAGATACTGAAACAGTCTGTCACATTTTGGGAGGAAAGTAGGGTCACAGGTTAAAAGTAAGAACAAGCTGATGTTATTATGGAGGTGTGGGTCAGATCATGACTCCTGGCTCAGTACAGTGTTTCTAAACCTTTGCCTGGGAAATGTCTGTGCATCAATTTTGAAGTGGATCTTTATGGGCATTTTTCGCACACCAGAACACGATGTGTAGCTCTGTCATAACTTTTAAGGTTCATTTGTATGTCGGCCATAGACACCATACTGGTTAAGTCTAAGTGGTGTTTTTACAATTTTTGTTCCTGTGTTGTTCCAGGGTCCGCTACGTGTAACCATAGAAATATATAAGATGGCTAGATGCCTTGTGCGTGCTGTAAGCCATGTAAGTAACGTCATCACATGGTGGCCAGCTTAGAACAGGGCTGCTCGATCACTCATTATATTACAGTCAATGGAGCAAGGCCTTTGAAATAACTGTCGGTTGCTCAATTTTCAACCGATTTTCAAATGGCTTTGATTGTTGTAAACGTCAGAAATTTAGCCAATTACCTTGCAAACCTAAGAAGATTTTCAAAACAAATTGCTTGAATCATAGCCACGTGAATGAGATTTGTAATAAACCAATCCGTTTGTAAATCTGTCAAGAATTCAACGAGTTACGAGTGTTTTAGTGAGAAAATCATCATCCTTTCCATTGACGGTACAGAGCACCAGAGCAGTCTCCTGTTCCAAGATGGACGCCATGGTGACAACGCTGCTGACTCTGCCCATAGACTGTATAATGAGTGGACGTAACGACGTTTGGCTCAAACTGAAGCCTCCAGCAGATGCCCCGCCCCCTGGTGTCTGGCTGCAGTATAGGTCATAAGCCCCGCCTCCCCATGTATTCCAGATATGAGCCGGGAAAACTTTAAAAAATTACGATACCTCGTAGAAATGTTTCTCTCATCTTTACGCTAAGGTAGTATGACGATGTCATCTGGCTGCATTGGACGTTAAAAACCGCGATATAAGTTTTGCTTTACGATAGTTGACAGCTGCCGTTCGTGAGTAGTTTTTACCGGGGATATAAGAAACTTTGGGAAAGAGAGCCAAAAGGAGACTAAACCTTCTGAAGAAGAAGAAATAAATATTGATATTTCTCTTTTTTACTTGACTCCACCGGAAATTCTCTACTGCGCAGACTCTGGCTGCACAATGGCGGCTAGAGAAACAGGGTTTTTTGGCTTCAAAAACGTAGAACGGTGACAGGCGGAAGCACGCTGTCCATTCTATAGACAGTCAATGACTCCGCCTCAAGGCATCTAGCCATCTTATATTTATGCGTGTAACCATGGACACATAATGAGCTGTTAGCAGCACATAGCATATCGATGCATCCTGGTGCTAGGCCAGATGTTGCAACAAGCATCAACCTGTCCTTCCACCCATCGTTATGTCCCCGATAATATTGATGAGCTAACTGTGCTAACACAGCACCAAAAGGAATACCCACAGTGTAGCATCTTGCTAGTCACCAAGACATGGGCAACAGAGCTTAAAGAGGATGCAACGCTACATTGGACGCACTTTACCAGCTGTGAGCAGACAGGACAAAGGAGAGTGAGACTGAATAGATCGGTGAAGAACTCCAGTTCAGTTCTGGACCCTCTGGAGGTGGAGGCTGACTGCAGAATTATGGCCAAGCTGTTATCGCAGATGAATATTTTTTTCAAGTTGACTCTCATTTAATTTTTGTATTTATATATCCTTGGGATTTTTGAATGACAGACGTTCTTGTATTGCTGTTGTGACTCTATGAATTTCCCCATTTTAGGACAAAGAAAGGAGTATATTACCTTGTCTCAATACCATTTACTTCACATTATTGGGGAAGACCACCAAAGTGTTTTTTTTTTAATTATTATTATCATTATCATCCATGGGTAATTTTAGTGAAACGTAAATGTGACAGGGACCACATTAAACATGGGTTTTTATTAAATGAATAAAAAAGGAGGATAAACAGTGTGTTTTGTGGTGGCAGCAAGTGAAAGTTGAAGCCGTCGAAAACACAAGCAACATTTGGAAACAAAACACTTTCCCCTCAAAGACAAACCTGTCAAGTATTTTGGAGACGACTTTGAGACGTGACAACACCAGAAAAGTGTCTTGATTTTTCATGCTCGAAGAACAAAAGGCACTTTTCACATTGTTCAAACTACTATCCCTTTTACTAATAGTACGATAAGTTGAAAATATCGCCTCAATTTTGGCGGAGGTTTGTCATCGGAGGATGAAGGTGGGTCCTCCTGAGGCCAGACCAGTAGAGAAACACGGTCTTGTGTGAAAGTGTGTCTTCTAAAAATGGTTTTCAAACACCAGACTAACCTGAAGTAGGACCTTGGTCTTTTGTATAAGATGGAATGAGATGAAATTATTCACACTTATTTCTTTGTAGCAGGAAACTGTATCGGAATCTGAGAGTAAAGCTTGTTGTAAGAAGAGTCTCAGACTGGCCGTAAACAGACTGAAAGGAGCACATATCCCTCCTGCGCAGTGAATACCTTGGAACAGGTAATGAGAAAGAGCTGAAGGGTGTTTTGGTACATATAAAATGAGTCAACAACCTAATCGGCCTTGATACTGTTTCTTTTCTAACAATAAAAACATTCCTTGAAGGAAGTGTTCAAATGCTCTTACGCCTCAAGGAAAATGAAAATGGACTGAAAGAAAAAAATTAATCATCCTAAACAACATTTTCAATCCCTTTCTGTTCATTAGAACTGGACTGGACCAGAGGGGAACAGAATGACATCAAACACAAAATGTACCCAAATAATCATCCAGTTATTATGTTTCAGCACCAGGAGGGAGAGGTGTTGCATTTTTCATTGTGGAATGAATTGCTACTTGTCATGCAAAAAAACACAAACAAGAGACAGCAGTCTGGACAATGAATACAGATTACATATCAAATATTAGCACAGTTAATTAACTCCAAATCACGGCTGGGTAAACAGCACAGCAGTTTCAGAGTATCAGCCGCTGGCTTTGAATGAATGTGTCAAAGTGACAGTAATTTCCTACCATTTCAAATTTAATGGAAACATCTGAAACTGGCACCCACGACGACTCCAATCAAAAGTCGCGTTATTGAAAGGAGATTGTGCTGGAAATGAAACGCAGACGTTTTGACATCACCGGAGGATCTTTAGTTTCAGTCAGAGGTTAAAGTTTCGAAGAGGAATCAAATGAACTCACAAAAGTTTACACAACTCATGTGACCTGGGAGCCAAGTTGTGACTCACAGAAGTTCATTAGCGAGTACAGTGAATTATAACTTCACTCTCCCAACATGTTCTCATGATTTTTTTATCCTATGTTATCTCCACTAACGTAGTTTTGGGGGTTTAGGTCATGGATATAAATACGAAGCTATGAAACGCCCCTTTGAACTGTGTGTTTACAACAAACTAAGTTGCTAGGGGCAAAATGTGAAGGTATTCCATTGTTGTAGAAAACTAAAACAATAAGGGTGTCTGCACATTGTTCTGGATGGTTGAACAATAGACTGTAAGGTTCAAACCAATGACTGTATATAGAATGGACACCGTGCTTCCGTCTGTCACCGTTCTACGTTTTTGAAGCCAAAAAATCCTGTTTCTCTAGCCGCCATTGTGCAGCCAGAGTCTGCACGGTAGAGAATTTCCGGTGGAGCAGAGTAAAAAAGAGAAATAAAAATATTTATTTCTTCATCTTCAGAAGGTTTAGTCTCCTTTTGGCTCTTTCCTGAAGTTTCTTATATCCCCGGTAAAAACTACTCACGAACAGCAGCTGTCAACTATCGTAAAACTAAACTTATATCGTGGTTTTTAACGTCCAATAACTAATGAGAAACTAACTTCTCAGAAAAAAAAAACACCTGAACACCATGCAGCCAGATGACATCGCCATACTACCTTAGCGTAAGGATGAGAGAAATGTTTCTACGAGGTATCGTAATTTTTTAAAGTGTTCCCAGCTCATATCTGGAATACATGGGGAGGCGGGGCTTATGACCTATACTGCAGCCAGACACCAGGGGGAGGGGCATCTGCTGGAGGCTTCAGTTTGAGCCGAACGTCGATACGTCCACTCATTATACAGTCTATGGTTCAAACACAGACACTTTGAACAACCTTGCATTGGTTGTAGTAGTTTTTGGCTCTTTTTCCAGTCTATGGGAGCTTCAGTATCAACTTAGCTAGCAGAATAACTATGGTGTCATTTCTGTGCCAAAATTCGGCTCACATAAAACGTGAAAAGTGCGCAAAAAGACTATTCTATACACGCTCGCGGCCTGTGTATACACGCTCGCTGTCACTTTCAGTGTCTTCTACGCACTCGGCCAGTTAAGTTACATTTGATACACCGAGACATTTCTCCAGGGGCTTGACTTGATTTTGGGGATAAGTAGCAGACCTTCATCTGATGATCTAAAAGTTCTGGTGGAGTTGTATTCTGTAAGCAAGTCAGAAATGTACTTCAGAGCAGAGTTTTTGTGTCCTTTATGGACTGATAAGAGGATTTTGAAGGTGGTTCTGTGTTGTATATGAATCCAGATCATCCTCTATGTGTTTACTCCAAACTGATTTTATGAAAAATGTATCTAAACCTCCACCTGACAGACTTTGTGCATGATCCAGCAAATGATTTTCAATATCCTAAGGTCACAACAATGCTGAACAACAATGGCTCAAAAAAAACAAAAAATAAAAAAAAGATTACCTGGCCTCTGGACCTGAAGAGTAAAATTGAAATCATAGGCTACATTAGTAGAAAGCCTTTCCCCATTCTTCTTTTTTTATTTATTTTAAATCAAATGTCCTGTTCTAATTGCACATGTTCCGTTTCATTAAAATGATCACTGTCTCCCATTGACTAAGCAGCTCCACTCCTTTGTTTCAATCTCTTAGAATTCCTCCTGTATTTGACCTCAACCTACTGCAACTATGTTTGTTTGTTTTTCAATCTATGCTTCCTGTCCATTTCCAAAATTTATTTCAGTTTAATTTCCAAACCCATCACTTTAATACCAGGTCAGTCAATAACCCCATCCAGCTTTTAAGGAGAACATTTTCTCAATTCTCAATAACATTAAGAGGCCCTCATTGTTGGAATAATTTGCCAATTCACATCAGGACCAGCACCAATATAAAGTTATCCAAAAAACTAACCAAACAGTTTTTGTTGGACCAAGTAAACAGCACAACATCCTAATCCTTCTCTAATTTCATTTAGGTTTTCTCACATCTTTCCTTTGCTAACACTGTAATGTTTTTTTTTTCTTTCTTTTGACTGTAATGTATCTGTTTGAAGAGCATATACTGAATGTGCATTTGTTTATATAGATATATTTGTGTATATGTGTAAATGAATGAATGTATGTGTTTATGTATGTGTGTTAATATATTGTATTTCTGCTGGGGAGGGCCACACAACAAGGGTTTCTTTGGCCCCTCCTGCACATCTTTGTAGCAACTGTTTGTTGCTTTGCTCATTTTTTTTTCTACCTTTTATATGTGCAATGAATAAAATAAAATAGAATAAAATAAGATAATATGTTTTGACACCGACAATAAAGTAACCTGTACGAAAATTTTCAAAGTACATGCGTTGCATTTGATGGGAACGTTTCCCCAAACAAGGTACGTGGGCACATCAGTTAGCTGGCTACTATGGCGACACATTAAGGCCCAATTCCAATTCCTTTCTTAACCCTCAATCTTAACCCTCAAGCTCAACCCTCAATCTTAGTAGCCCTCAAAACCAAGTGTTAAGGGCTATCTTGTGACTTAGAAATGGGACACCCCTTAAATGCAAATGAAATTGTTGTGGACTTTCTGTCAGTTATTCCTTCCGTTAGCATTATCAAAAAAATATCTGTATAAATAAAACAACCACGGACATGTTCAGCTGTCACAGCATACCATAGTTTATTGAAAGGTAAACACCAGCTATAACTATCGTTACATAACTCTGCTGCTGCAGGAGATGACATTAGCCCGGTCATCTTATACCATTATCAGCACAAGCATGTTATGTAGGCTGTTATCTTGATAAATCAATTACATTACCATGGAGAAAAAAGACCATTTTGTAATGTTAACTAACTTAAACGATAGCAACATGGCTTGTCCACACCGGACGCTATTGACGAAAGATCGTAAAATAAAAATAAATGTTTTGCAACAATGAGGTAAATAATCCATAAAATGGGTCTAAACTAAGATAATACAATGGTTTTCGTAATATTTATATCTCCATTAACAAAGAAAATACTATATTTGTAGCTCGCCTTCTCTGCCGCTTTGGACGCCATTTTTATTTACCGACAATACGCAATGCATTCTGGATGTCCCTTAGTCCCAAGGGTGGTGTCGGAGAATCTCAGTATTGAGGGAGATACAGCCCTCAGTCTTACCCCTCAACCTTAACATTCTGAGAATCAGGACAGCACTTACACTTCGCGGGAGTGCGCATTTTGAGATTGAGGGTTAAGATTGAGGGTTAAGACAGGAATTGGAATTCACCCCAAGTCTTCTCTATATCTGTGTTTTAGGAGGCTCATGGTTAACCCATGGGTGTATGTTAATTTACCACAGATGTGCATTCAGACCCACACGTGGCATTATGCTGTTTATGTGAGGATGCAGCGATGACTGCACCATAAAGCAGCTCCACTTTGTCTTTGTCAGCCATGCAGTTTCTTTTCCATCTGCTTTAAAGAGATGTCAAGATGACTCTTTTATGGGGTTGTGTATTTGCTATTTAAAAAAAGAGGTTTATAATGGGGCAGAAATGGCATGTCGCTTTTTTGTTTCCCTTGTCTCACTGCATTGTATTACTGCTTTTAGTGGGAGGCCAATCTGTGGACTCCCTCTCATGCCCGCTTCACTTTAGCCCTGCGTGAGTCACAAACCTTGGGCATGTAAAGACCTCAAACTGACCCTGATGTCTGGGACTGATTGTCTCTTTTTATACACACGCAGACAGACTCACACACTCAATAAAACATACCCTTTTTGGATTTGGGGATTTGTTTTAAAAAAGACTGCTCTAACTGGATAAATATATTCAAATAGTCAGGGGAAAAGTCCACATCGTAACAGCAGTATCAGTTCCTTTTGTGTGCAAATGGAGACAAGTGTCTTTTCAGAGTGAGTTATCTGTATTTTCCAGATTCCCATTTGTAAAATATTGGTTGTTGTGTTTTACACGGCGCATTGTCCACTGTGAGTTTCA